>VXBA01000518.1:610197-623550 GCA_013399895.1 Serilophus lunatus | reverse complement strand
GTCCGGTTGCAAAAGGCACAGTGGAAAGGCTCCTTAGGCAGTATTGGTGAGGCACGGTTCTTTCTGCGTTGTCTTTTCTCCTCAAGACTGATTCTACGTGCATTCTCGAGGCAGCAGCATTATGGATGGTTTGTCTCCATGTCTCTCGACTGGAGGCCGGGGGGACCACTGATGGCAGTCAATAGGACCAACACTGAGATGTTGTTTCAGGGAATCCTTGTATCTCCTCTTTGGGTCTCCTCTGTTGCAGCAGTTGGTGGCGAGTTCACCATAGAGCACAATCTTAAGAAGGCGGTGATCCTTCATCCCAGAGACATGCCCTGCCCAGCGCAGCTGCGTCCTCAGCACCATGGCCTCAATACTGGTGACCCCTGCTGGTTCAAGGACAGTAACATTAGTCACGTAGTCAGTCCAGTGGATGTTTAGGATTGTACGGAGGCAGCGCTGATGGAAGCATTCAAGGAGTTGCCAGTGATGGTGGCAGATGACCCATGATTCAGACCCATATAAAAGAATAGACAGTACAATGGCTCTGTAGACACTAAGCTTTGTACTTTCCTTCAAATGTTTATTGCACCGGACTTGGTGATCTATTCTTATATAAACACCTATGCCATTTAAGTAAACACCAATTCTGTTCTCAAGAGCTGCAGAATGTGCTCTCATTTGGGAAAGGATTATATATAAAGATCAAATATGTTACATATGTTCTCACCACAAGGGAGATTTCTGAAACTGTTTAATTCTATTGTTTCTTTATATCAATAATGAGATATAGATTTCATTTTCAAAATTTATTTGAAATTCAGAATTCTGTTATTATGAAATTTCTTAATTTGTCTCTATTTTTTTTGTTCCCTCACAGAAGCATTATGTCCTGTGGAAATAATAACAGGTACTTAGACATTGCCATACGGAGTATAGAAAATGTTAAAATTGCATGGATCACTTCACTGTTGTGATTTCCTGCAATTCGAGGACTTCACTACCTTAGTATTTTTAAACAGATTTTTAATAATTTTTGTCCTTGATGAGGAAAAAAGTATTAATCCTTAAATGCATTAGGAAAATTGATTTAAGAGAAGCCCCAGAATATATGTCTCAAGCCAGACATGGAATGTCTTCATACATGTCTTAAAGGTCACTTGAACAAGAAAATGCTCTATCATGTGTCTCTGAGTAGCAGTTTTGATCAAAACATTACTGTTTAAACTGTTTCTCCTTTTTTTCTGGGAAATCAATCTAATTTCCTTTTTTTTTTGGAATAGAAAAAAAGAACTTATATGTTTTGATAAAGGCTGAACATAGTTTACATATACTATTGCTACAGGATATAGAATTACAGAATTATAGAATCATAGAACCATAAAACGGTTTGGGTTGGAAGAGACCTTAAAGATCATCTCTTTCCAACCCCCTCCCCCAGTCCAGACACTTCACAGCCCTGATTTTATTAGTAGTACAGAATTCCAAACTTGATTTCATTTATTAGGAAGTGGTGACATCCTAGTTACTACATATTAACCCTAAGAAGGACTCCCCTACCCCTTTACTAAGATCTACAATTAAAAGTTGGCCAAACATAAATTACTATATTCTACATCAGAAACTACTTTTTGTCACCATTGCCTGAAAGATGCCTCTGCTTCTTATTGTAAATTCACCTTTGTAATACTTTAATTTTCCTGACATACATGCCTCAAACACAAACAAAAATTCATAAAGAATACGCTGTCTAGCCTTGGCATGAAAATAAAGAGCTCTTAATGTTACCTCCATCACTATACTAGCTGGGAAAGACAACTGCTTCTAAGCTCCCATTAACCACATTTGCACTTGCACTCTATCTTTATGTATAGAAAAATTATAATTGCAACCTGCTCAGAACAAGCAAGTCCAACAGTAAGGTCAAAGCCCTCATTTTTCTTTTGCAGCAGACAACCTCAGGGCAAACAGCAGAGAGGATTCCTGTCACTTTTTCAGTTTTGTTGCTGCTTACCAGCCCAACTGTTGCAGCAAGGCAGACATAGACTAGTGAATACTTTGGTGGAAAAAAGCAGCAAACTGAACTTTTTCACACCTCATTCTCTATTCTCCGTCTACTAGAAGATTACAGTGATGACAGTGATTTTAAAAACCCTGATATTCAGTGTATTTCATGTTTCTTCTTTTATGTAAGTACAGGTCTCAGCTCTTCTGCTGAGCCAGCAGACAAGAGGTGAGTACAAAACAAACAAAATGCAAATAGTCATGTCTCAAGTGGTGTCTATTAACTATTGCTCAGCCAGGGTTGAAAAACTGATGTTTCTTTCTAGTGTTCTGGTCTTGATTCCACGAAAACTTCAAATACTCTTTTGGAGAGCCACACTTTTTTTTTTTTTTTTTCAGACATCATTTCCTCTCCTTGTCTCATAGGCCACCCTAAATCAGTAGCAGGATGCCCTGTGGAGGTGGGAAAGGACTACTGCAATTACAGCCTTGATAATAGATACAAGTTTGTAAATGGAACCCTGTTGGCAATACCAAGAAGTGGACTGTACTGAGTGACGGAAGAAGGTGCCACATGAAAACAGATGCTACTTCATTTACAGATAAATGGCTCTTTTTGTCTGACAACTTTTAGAATAGTATTGGTTTTTTAGGCATTGGCTTTGTAATGATCATATGCAAGATATTGTTTATTAACTGTCAATTCTGCACAGTTTTTAATATTTAATTTAATGAGCTTTTGTCCAGGGACATTGATCCATAGTTGACTATCCACTTTATAACAAAATACTTTCTCACAGTCAAATATAGGTAAAGAAAGAACACTAAAAAAGTAAAAAAAAAAACAAAAAACAAAAAACAAAAACCAAACCCACAAGCCTGAAATATTTCAAGAAGACAAATGATGAAGACAGAGCCAAATATTAAATTCCAAAGTGTCACACTCTTTCAAATATAAAAGTGACCTCCTCAGAATTTAGGATGAAATCTTAAATCTATTATTTCTCTGGAACAGGAAACAGAGCATAGGAGCAGTGTCTGTGGGTAAGGCCATGCTGTGGTCAGGAGGTAACACAAAGGCACCTTTTAACATGTAGTTCAAAGGCAGTTTCTCTCAGAGGAAGTGAAGCACAAATGTTTTTTTAAGCTTCCTAGACTGTCAACCTTCCACTGGGTTGAATCTGAATATAACAAATATTTCTTTCTATATTTTTTCCAGGAGGGGTTTTCAAAGATAGTGCAATATCCGATAAATTGTTGATTCACCGTCACATTTCTTCAAAGGTGGACTTCTGCACTGGTTGAAGGAAGGACCTCTGGACTCAAAAGCAAGAGATTCCAGTTAAAAGTCAGATTCCTGAACTATGTCTTCTGACACAATGTTGAAATGCAGCTTCTATTGTACACATATATTGAAAAGTCATTCTGTAATTCCACAGGAAAAAAAATTTATGACATTACTATATACCTTCTCAGAAACAGATACATGTACTTTACACTTGGAGATTTTTTTGTGCACACATGATATCACTATATTGGCTTTCAAGTACATAGGCTAGCTTGATGTTTTGAAATTTCACAATAAAATATTAGTCATTAAATTCTATACAATATATTTTAACCCTACATTGAAATAGATTTAAAAATTAGTCATAATTATAAACCTTCATAATAAAATGTTGACAGCTGATGTAGAGAAATGACTTTTAAGTAAAATAAATGCTAAACTAAGCAGATGTAGATTAAGCGCAGAAGAAGAAAGCTCTATCGGTGCTTGGCCCTATAATATCAATGAACTCTAGAAAACATCTGACACCACAAAATTAATCCTTGCTTAGTATGCCATAAGAAGTAGAAAGGAGTATAAAGTCAGTCTAAATTAGCACTGGAATTGTCTAGTCAGCCCCAAATGTTATATATGATAGCAGCCTCATAATTAATGTGTTTATATTTTCTCACCTGCCTTTCATTTTCTTCTAAACTCCCCTATGGGCCCTTAGACTTTAATTAAGAAAAGAGGTCATAGTTGAGTTACAGATAAAACTTCAAATTACAGACTTCAGTATTGAATTGAGTAGTAAGGATGGACTTTGAGAAATATGGGGTTTTTTGCTTTAGTTATTATTAAATGTTTTTCTGAATGGTTTTGGCAAGTCAGAAATCAATAAAAGAAATCGGTTAGGAATCTCAAATTTGGGACAAATGTCAGTGAAACGTAAAGAACTAGCAGTTGCAAAAGTATTAACAGTTGCAAAAACTTATTACATTTCTCTCAGTAACAACAAAATTCTTGCATGAAGATGTGTGTGTGCTTGGATATTTTAAAATGAAGGTATGCATTAACTTTCATGGGTTTGGATCAAGCCTAGTGCAGGATTACAGTAAACTGCAAGTTTAATGAAGTCACGGTATCTAAAATGAGAAGATTGCTCAAGGAAATGTATTGTAAGAAATTTTGGCTACAATTTTCAACATCACTGGAAAATTAACATATAAATTAATAACAAAGTTACAGCCAGAAGCGCTTATGAGGGCAGCTTGTTGGATCAGGCAGTAACACATAATTAGACATAGCTATTACCAAGGATATCTAGATTCAGCAGCACCTGAGAGAAATGGGAACTTGTTTGCCGTCTCCATACAGTATCCTTTAAAATCAAAGATAACTTCTACATGTAAGGCACGGCTGTGTTTAACTTGGAGCTGCAGGCTGTGCTAAGAACTGATATGTATGCTGAAGGGAGAAATGAGGGCTTTACTGTTAAAAACATTTATTCAGAACTAAATCCTGAAACTTAAAATCAATGATGCTTGTAAACTTGTTGCCTGAAACAGATGAGATAAGAAATAACACAAACACACTGTTTGCAGAGGTGAAGGAAGAGTACAGCTTTACTGGCAAAGTCCGTGATCCAAAAGAGAAAAATCATAACAATGTCCTCATTTTTGTAACATTTAGAGTGCCCATCCCCCATACTATCCAATTAAAGTCCATCTTACTTCTATGTTCTCCCAACATCCAACAGAATTGTCCCTTATTACTTAACCCCACCTATGTCCAGCCTCTCGTAGGCCTGGAAGCCTAACTCTGTGTTTTGTCTTATACCCCACTTATCTACAAACAAGAATGCAAACACTCTGGAACACAGGCCCTTCTGGCCCTTAATATTCCAAGTTATCCAGCTACCTAGCTAAAGTGAATTCTCCAAAATATTAAGCATATGTTTTAAGGCATCAAACTACTGAGCAAAATAAAGATCTGGAGTCAGATCCTGCAAGCATCAGGGAAACTCATATTCTGATTTTGAGTAAGACCCCTCTACAAATAATTATTAAAGTTTATATTTCTTCTGTGAGTCATTTATGCTGTCATGACATGAGAAAGGCAACATACACTGTCAGGATTATAATACATATCAGAAGACAGCCAGCCTTTTCTTAGTATAGCTACTCTGAAGCACTCTTACTCTTCAAGGGTCCTGGAATTTAATTGTCTCCATATGTATGTCCATAGAGACTGGTCATAAGCAACACCAGAGGAGTCAAAGGTCTGAATCAAGCAATGGATGTAGCTGGAGATGAGGGAGACAAAATTCTGTTCATAAGACAAAATTCTGTTACTTCTGTCTCTCATCCAAAGACTAATTGCTTATAAAGAGTGAAACAGCTTCCACAGAAAGATGAAGTAGAAGACTCAGTAGTTCAGGCATCACCAAAGATTTTGCAGAGATTTCAGTTCTCAGCTGGCTTTCTTTAAAGTGGAGACTTAAAGCTGTATTTTCCCAGTAGAAGTTAACCAGGTTGATGAGGATTTTCAAACTTGAAAAAAAACAAAATTTCATTATGTGAACAATTTACCCAACCTTCTTATCAGAGATTACAATAAGCTTTAACTTCCTGAGCAATTGCAGTTTACCATTGCCACTTAGTTCACATCTTGATTCATTGGCAATATGCATACGGATACAAAGCAAAGAGCATATTTTGAAAAAGAAAAATCATTTACATTGAATCAAATATAAATGCTAATGCAGTAGTCAAACTTGAAAAGCAGACTCAGTCTTGTGTTCCATTTAGTGCTTGCAATTAACTGTAATGATGCTTACTGCAGAAGAAACATATCCAATGCAAGATTAGACTTTTTTTTTTTAGTTTTGTTTTTCCCTAGCAGACTACTTTAGATTTACAGGGATGTGGTAGAAATAAAAAGTAACATAAAATAATAATAATGATCAAGCTGTTAGTTTACTCTCTTCAGGACTTGGGGAAAACTTAATTTCCCATCTTTTTCATAGTTGCATTTTAAAAGATAAAATTATGGGGTCTTCATGTAACATTGACATATTATTTGGACTACAGTTTTCAATGTAGTCTTACAATTTAATCTGATTTTTTTCCTTTATACAGCAAGTATAGACTGCATGAGCTTTTGGATCATTTTTTCAATCCTTTCCACGCTATCTTCCTCATTCTACAAATAGACACAATGGTTTAAATACAAATAGAAAAGATTGTTCAAGAATAATTCATATAATTTGGAATATGGATGTCATATTTATCACTGTTATAGAAGATGAGGAACATCGTAAATCCTCATCAGCAGTAGATTTTCTGTAAGTGTTAACAATGACTACATGTGGTGCTTAAGTACTTCAGGACATTTGAAGGCTTCAGCTATATTTTTAAAAGTCATGTAACTACCCAAAGCTTCATCTCTAGTGATAAGTGTTGTCTGGAAATTACCCAAGAATTCTTACAGGTTTAAGGGACACTGGAGTCACTGAAGTGTTCAAATGCCCTTGAGGGAAAGGGAGATTAAGGATTCAATTGCAACCGAAGTATCAGGAATTGCTCAGTAAGACAAATGCATGAAGATTTGCAATTTGTCCTGACTTTCACATGTCTGAGATGTGAAAAGAAGCAATGTTTAATCTTTCCTATTACTATTATATAAGATTTACCTATTACTTGGACTACCATGAAGTAGTTGAAATAGGTACCTCCCTTTTATCTTGCATTCATCCTGTGTCAAGATAGCTTTTGACCTGCTGAGGTCTTCTGCTGGATAAATTACTAGGGAGAGGGAGAGGAAGGAATGGCTGCCATAAGCTTTACGGATTCAATGAGCATGTTAATCTAAGTCACTACTACTGACTTAGTTTCAGCTGTCCAAATACCATAAAAGCATCTTTAATGGGTTTTAATTCATAATCCTTGAGTATACATATACCATATTCCAGTGAATACATAGCCATACTCTACCTGAAGCAGGCCAGATAGCTCTGCAGGCTAAGAAGAGGACAGCCTCACATTCAAACTATGTCCTATAAGCTTCATAGATTCAAATTCCTGGAACACTTGGCTCTGGAAACTCAAGCCTGAATTCCAGTGAAGCTACCAAGGATGATACAATCATAGTCCCAGTGGAACATAGCTTCCTCATAACAACCAGATATATAAAAAATAACCTAATCTTTTGAATAGCAAAATGATCCATTTTCAGCTATAGATCTAAAACCAATTTTAAATACAGAGTAGAAAATTCCTAGATAAATATTTGTGAAACTAGGTGAGAAATAATGTATCTGCTGGAAGTTTGCTGATAGAGACAGAAATGTGTGCCATGATTTTTAGTCTAAAGATCTAGCTATAATATCTCACATAAACTACTGAATCTTAAGCAGCTGAAAGTACTGAAAACTTGCAATGGGCATTTGTGCAAATCATGGCAAAGCAGAGTTCTTGAACTTGTTTGCAATCTCTTTGCATTAATTAATATGTGCATTGTCTATTAATAATTTTAGTTATGGTTATTGATCTGAATGAGGACGGTGCAGATGTGGAAGAAGTTCATGAATGAATTAGACATGTCACAGACCTGGAAAAAACAAAGCAGTGAGCACTTGGGAAAATGGCAAAGGAGAGGTCACCACAGTAATTCTCAGTAGGCAAGGAAAGGTACAAAGACAGAAGAAATATCTCTCCTTCTCTGTCATGAGGAATATAGAAGAGCCTTGAAGCACTGAAATACATCAATATTTGGAAATCAGTGGACATTTTTAAGAATAGATAATAATTACTGGAAGTTGTTTAGGGCACATAGGGATAAACGGGTGAAATATCCATTTCACAAATTCCATCTCCCCATATATAAACTTTGGCTGATGGGTAAAACTTTTTCTCCATGAAATTTTTCAAGCATACAATATGAAGCAAAAGCTGGGGGGTACTTTCTATGCTAGGATTGATTCTACAAAGAACATTTTTCTCTGACTTGCTGCTTTCTGATCTTGACATCTCCTTGTTGGATGGAGAGCAATGAGTGCTCAAAGTCATTTCTGTCAGGAACATCTTTCTTCTTCCTGTGAACTTGCATCATACTTTATTTTTTAGTATCAGAGGCCTACACAATCTAGAGAACCATGAGTCTAAAATTCATCTAATTTTAAAGTGTAACTTCTTGGATAAATTCTTTTATTCCATTGGCATGTACTTTCCTTCTGAAAGATGGAGGTGCAGGGCTTTGGTCATTTTTTCATTATTAAATTATTCCCTCTTGGTACTGTGACAATATTGTAAGATGTAGTAAAACAGCAAGACTTTTGAAACCTTATTTAAAAAAAGGTAGACCCTATCCATCCCCCCTACCATGTTGCAAAAAATTTAAAGAAGTAACTAAAAAAACAATCTCTTGATGAAAAAAAAAAAAAAGTAAACTCTGTGGAAAATGTTGCAAATGTTTTATCATTTTTTGAAAGATATATTTTCAGTGGTGTTTTCCTTATGGAGAAATGGGGAAATTAAAGATTAAATTTAATCCTTTCAGATGACAATTCACTTTTCATTTGCTATTAAAAAATCACTGTATTCTGTTTTCCTTCATGGGTTGTAGAAGGTTTTAATATTCACAGCTATTGTGGTTCTTGAGACTTAAGTTTTTCTGTCGTATAGAGTATAGGATTTTCTCAAGATACATTCTATTAAATAACACTTTTTTCATACTAGAAATAAAAAAGCAGTGAAAGACATGCATTAAGGGAATAGTTTATGTCTCCACAAACAAATCCATAAGGTTGTTAGGTTTATTTCCACGCTCTTTTTAAAGGTCTTTTCCTCGAAATACTTGCTGTTTCCACCATCAATGATAGAAGTATTTTGTACGTATTTGGTAAATTTTTAATTGTACATCTCTATAAGAAAAAGGACCCACATTTCCCTGTAGGCATCACTAATATATATCCCTGTATCCAGAAAGATAAGTCCATGCACCCTCATAGACTTGGCTAACACCTGTAACAACACCATAGTATAAAATCCATCTGTTCCTCTCCTTTACTTTCCCCACCACTCCTTTTAGAGAAGTGATACTGATTAGGAATATAAAGTTTCTACTACAAAAAAGATTTGTCCTGACATAGAATAATTTATTTATAAAAATTATTTTGCTATTGTATGTTCACCATTGGAATTGCAAAAATAACACCTTAAAAGTTTTGGAAGGAGACCAGCCAATAAATTCTGCTATGTTTCTTTGCTTGAGTTTGAGCTCAAGAGTAAAGGCTAGTATAATTCTGAATCACTGAGCAGTTTGTCAGTGAGGAGGAACTGTTAACGAAGCAATGTGAAGAAGAAGTAGCAACTGTCAGGAGAAAATGGAAAAAGAGAGGTTAATGGTGTTTTGCTTAGGCTGGGAATCTGCCCTAATGTTTTCTCTGCCATTTTTCAAAGAAAAGATTGGGTACAAAAAAGCATTCCTAGAAAGTTGGGGGGTTGAGTTTTTTGGGAGGGTTTTGAGCTGTGTTTGTGAATGGTGTGTGGGGCTTTTGCTGTCGTTTTGTTTTCTGTTGCTATTATTGTTGTTTTGACGATATTTATGTACTTATACATACATGGATACAAACAAACTTACAATGCACAGAAGTGTCATTCCTCTTAGTTAATAAATGCATGAGAGGAAGGCCATAATCTTTGTTCACTTCTAACCATGAGTCCTGTGATCTAGAAGACACATTTCTAGTGTTTTAAGATGAAAACATATCATCCAAACATATTATAAAATTCTCTTGATATTTAAGTTTGGATTTGTTAGTAGGTAGACAGAATGAGTCACATCTGACAGATTTCAGATTTTCAGCATAGCTGTATCAATTCTTGTCATTGTTTTCTGCCACTTATCTACAAGATCTTCCTTCAGGGTACTAAAGATCTGTCTCAGCATTTTTTTTTCCATATTATTAACAGAAATACCATCATGCTCAGGGTACAAACACAATCTCTTCTGCAATGTATAAAAGTTAAGATATTTATCACAAAGGGTGTGATAAAAATTAGTTACAGTGAAAAACCTACAAACATCCAAGGCACAATTTAAACTTAAAATAATTGATTGTAATTGTGTATTGTTAACATATTGCAAACTGGCAATAAAACATAAAGGTGGACTTAGATGGAGAAAGATTTCCTAGAAGCACAACCTATTGCTATCATAAGGAGTACAGATACTTAACTAATGTATATTGCATTCATTAAATCCATGAAGCTATGATGATATTCTTCAGCTGAATATCAAACCTCTTATTTCCATGGAGAGACTGAAATCAAGATACTCATGGAATAAAAGGTTAGATATGTAGGACGAAACACTACTGTTGTTCGAGCCAGAGAGAACTGCATTTTGCTTCTCTATGAATGTGTATTTTCTGCTTATATTTGCTGAATGGAGCTAACCCTTATTATCTAGCTGACTCAGGGGTCCTTTGCAAAAATCAGACAATTACTGTTCATTGTAAGTAAAATGTCTTTCTATTTGAGTTTTAAAATGGGAGAGAAACAATATATCCAGTTTTCTACAAGTTAGCTTAGGGAAAATCAAAACTAAAACAATTAGCATGTATCTCTTACTTGTGTTTGGCCTGATTTCTTGTTTGTTTGTCTGTTTTTGAAAAACATTGAATTGTATTATTTCTCTCATCTTTTGGATTGTTGGTCAACAAGGCAGCAGTCATGATTTCCCAGCTCTGTTTTCCTGGGTCAGAAAAACAGAGTATGGCATTTTCCTCACTACATTTCTTTCATTCAGAATTGCTTTAAACAATCAAAAAAAATCACACACTAATCTGGTATGATTTAGAGGTAAAAAGGGAGTGAATGATATAGTATGATTATTTAATTTTTCTGCTGGAATTTTTTTATAACAATGATGTAGCATCTCTCCATATTGTTTCATATTATTCTCTGGTAGTATTTTTCCAAGGAAACTGCTCTCCTCAAAAGTTACTAGTAAAAGAGTTAGAACTTAACAAATGGTATAATTGCAATTTTATATGTCATTTTCTGCTAAATTTAAATGTGGCAATGGTTTTTAATTTGTTTGATTTGGGCAACTTTCACCTAAAAACCTGAGTGTTTTCAGTGAATTGTAGTTTCAATTATCACAGAATCACAGAATTAACAAGGTTGGAAAAGACCATGGAGATCATCGAGTCCAACATATTACATAACACCATTCCATTATCTAAATCATGATCATCTAAATCATGGCACTAAGTACTTCATACAATCTCTTCTTAAATGCATCCAGGGATGGTGACTCAAACCTCCCAGGGCAGCCCCTTCCACTAGGAATTTACAATATAAGATCATATTTTGTTGAAGTCTAGTCATATTTTTTTAGAATTATGAATGGGTGAAGTTTCCTTGTAGGTAAAAAGAAGTAATTTTCACTAGTTCTGAGAAATGCAAAATATTCAGCATCTATCTATCTATCTATCTATCTATCTATCTATCTATCTATCTATCTATCTATCTATCTATCGATAAGATACCTTTATGTACATACACAGAACAACTTTACACAGTCACAAGCTTTCCTGTTCTCATGTCTGAGTCTGCACCTTCCAAACTTATGAGGAACCTGTCACACCTATACAGATCTTGCCTTCACCCTTCCTGCCTTCCCCCATAGCTGTGCCAGTGGGGGCACACGGTAATTATTTTCAGAGCAGGTATGAGGAAATGAAGCAGGTTGCCAACAGCAAAGTACTTGTCAGGTGCCTAAATCGCAGGCAACAACCACGACTTTCTGGGTTACACCATCTGCTCTCTGATGTTGCCTTCTGCTGTAAATTCCCCGAGAAAGCACCAAAAAGCCCTCCTGACCTTGCCAAGAGCAGCATACTCCTAGTTCCTGTTGGCAGGAATTCATTTTTATTGAATTGTCCACGGTCCCTACTAGGTCCTGCCTCCTGAATTATCATCTTTCTTCTCACCTCAAGGCTCCCACAGGAAATATATTTAAATAGCTGTGTTCAAAAAATGTACTGAGGTTGATCTTGAGTTGGTATTCTGAAGTGATGCTTCGCAGAGTAATTCCAGGTGACAATTAATAGGACTAAATACTGTGAAACACACTAAAATATAGAAGATGTCAAGGAGGATTGGAGTAGTCACCTCTGCTCTTCCATCTTGAAAGTCATTGTTGTTGTTTAACCACTTTAATTTTCTATGTTTTTTCCACAGGATTTAAAGTCTTTTGACACATTTTTGGAAGCATGGTTCCGTGTCTAGATGACATTAGCAGTTACTGAGCAGCAGGACTTACAAGTCTTTCATTACAATAACATTTGAGGACAGAAGAGAACTGGGATGGGAAATAGGTATAGTCTCAAATAGTCAAGGACCTACTAGCCCTAACAGTTTTAAAGATGCCTACCTCGTCACCACTAATCAGTAATGGTTAATTCTGAAAACACAAAGCAATAATTAATGAGAAAAATGTTTCAAAAAATTAATATTTCTTATACATTTCCTTATACCTTCCATTCTTATACCTACCTATTATACCTACCATTTCACTTACTGCACACTTACTGGAGTCAGCAAATGTAAAACTTTGTCTTTTATTTCGATTAATAAACCTATCATAAGGACATAAAAGATTGTTGGTCAGGAAAAGGCCACATGCCTTGGCAAGATTGTGTCCTTTAGATTTATTTTAACCTCACCTCTCTGCCTTGTAACTATATCATTTAACCCCTTTGTCTATAAAATGTCTTTGCTGGCTCTTAGACATATTTATTCTGTTTGCCATCTTATTTCATATGTTGCCAAGTAACAAAGACCACTGAAACTAAGTAGGTCACCTCAAAGTCTTCCCTTTTCCAAAGAGAATAAATTTAACCTTTTTTTTTTTCTTTCTCTCATAAGAACAAATACTATGAAAGTCAAACCTTTCTTTGACTGCTTTCTCTTACATATTCTCTGGAGCAGTGATATTTTGGGATGGAAATAAAATCAGGTTTGCTAAGAGGCATTAACTAGCTCATCCTTTGCATGGGGTGTCTTTCTGTATGCCTGACAGTTTTT
>VXBA01000518.1:546119-602191 GCA_013399895.1 Serilophus lunatus | reverse complement strand
GGGGGGGGCAACGCTGGCACCGTACTAGCGATAGAAGCGGCAGTGGTGTCGGAGCGTTCCCCGTGGTGCCGCGGCTGTGAAAACACAGATGGCGGGCGGGACTGAAACGCGTGATTTCTTCAACGGGAAAACACCGGAACCAAGCCGGGGCCCGGCCGGCTGGACCAATGGAGAGAGAGCTTGGCCCGGAAGAAAGCAACGAGATCCACGCGAGGAGAATGCTTAAAAGCCGAGGCAACGCCCCCGCCCTGGGCTCTGCTTTGGCTGCTCCAGGAGGCGGCGCGCAGCTCCGGTCCCCAGCGCCTGCAGGCCCCCCACGCCGTGATTCCACCCATTTCTCTCAGCACGAGAGCCATTTCCAGCTTGCAAACAAGTAACCCCTTTGGGGAGGTGGTGGGAGTTGTTTTCATTTCTTTTTGTGTTTTTTCAGAGAGTCTGAAGGGCTGAGAAGTGCTTCCAAGGAGAGAGGGAAGGGAGAGAGAGAGACTGCTTTTCCTACCCTTCCCCACTGCTTTTTTCAGCTAGCCATCTAGCTGAAAGTGCAGTTCCCTTTGTCCTTTTTTCCCTTTTGTGTTTTTTTTCCGTGTGTGTCGGGTGTTCCTCTGTGTAATTCTGGGGTCCCTGTGGGTTATCCCTACTTCCCTAATTTAAACCCCCTGTAATAAACTGTTCACCTGCTGAAAACTCTATTCATTTTCTGTCACCTTTACTGAACCTGCCCCCTAGACGATAAAAGTGGTCCTAAACCACCACATATACTTAGCATCTAGTGACTACATATTATGTTAAGTCTCCTTGTATTTTGTACTAAGCTATTTTTTTAAAATCCCAGGCAGTCTTGGGTATTTTGTCAGTCCGTATTTGGAGTAAGACTGCACAATGAGGTACAATAAAATCCCCATGGCCTTATTTCCTTAGTGTATATATGATCACACAGAAGTCAGTATGCTCATTTAGTACAGATCCAGTTTATGGGAAAAAAAAATATTTCTCTATATAAATTGCTCCTATAGTTGGCATTGATTTCCATAGTCCTAATTTCCAACAAGATTCTGTACACATTGATCTCTATTCTGCAATCCTACATATCTTATATAAAATTTCTGAATAAGGTCTTTCAATAGTCAGGGCAATGTCTTACAGAGTAGTATTAACAATGAAAGAAACAAGAATCTTTCTTAGCCTGTAGGTTTCCTTTTTTTAATTGCCTGAACAAAGGGGGAGAAATATTTCTGGTTTTAAAAAGAGAGTTTAAGTTACATTCTATTAGAATTGAAAATTTTGAAACACTTTGTAGGTCGTAGAGAGAACTAAATTTAGGCAATTAATTTTGAGCTCACGACAGTAAAGTAAAAACATGAAATTTAAAAAATAATACTCATTTGAGCTTCTTCTTTAAAACATTTTTCTCAGAAAGTAAGAGGCAATCCCAGGTCCACTTAATGCCTAAAAACCAAGTAGTTTTAATTATGCATATGATGCAGAAGGTTCAATTAAGCAATAAAGCAATTGTAATATGACTAAGGTCAGATAAGCAAGACAGTGGCAGAATAAGGAACATAAGAACATAACTCTTTTTCCTTCTGTAGCTACTATACATAAATGAGATGGAAATTAAAAAGTAATTAGGAGAAATATATTGAATTTGCCTTCCTAATAGAATACAGAGTTTTGACTTTCCTTTCTATGCTCTGTCAGGACACAAGGGACTGATAGACATTTGCAGGTAGGCGCAGGAGGTAGCTCAGCTGCAGTGCATTGATATGTGTATCACAGGTTGCAATTGTTTTGTAATTATGCATTTTGTTCTGAAAGCATGGCTCATCATACTTAGACATATTGAGGCACACATTTGAGAGTCACTAGAAGCAACTGTGCTGTACAATATGAATGCAAATAAGCAAGAAATTTATATGTGGAAAAACATCACACAACTTTAAAACTAGCCTACTGTTTGCCTTGCCTTATTCTTGACCAGCATTTTATAATCTAAACAAACCTTTTTCTTGCCTTTTTTTTTTCCACAATTATGAGGTGAAAGCAGAGCCTAAATTTAAGCTTCCTCATTTAATGAATGAAATTTCCATAAAATGTTCATTATATTCTTGTACTTACAAAATACAACACTACTTGGGGCTGTCTAGTCGTGAAAGGTACAACAGTATTTCTATATATAGTTTAGTACACAAAAGTATAATTTAGCAGAATATCACAGTCATATGCTTGATTATAGATGACATGATTTAAAGAAGCTTACGACTACTCCTACCAGCTATTATTTGCCACACATACTTTAGCTTTCAGGCAGATAATGTGCCTGGGAATGGCAATGAACACTGAGTGTTATTATGTTTCCTCTTCTTTTCTCTTTTAAAATACTATCGCAAGGGATTCCAGGACACGTTATGACTATCTAAACTATACGTACCACCCTGTATTGGTTTTTCTGTGGCCAGGTTTTGGTGGCAGTGGGGGGGGCTGAGGGAGAGGCTTCTTCGAGAAGCTACTGGAAGTTTCCCCATGTCCAGGCTGGGCCCCGCTGCTGGCCAAGGCCAGGCCAATCAGTAGTTGGCAGAACGCCTCTGTGATAACATATATAAGAAGGAAGAAAAAAAAAAAAGTGGTTGAAAAATGAAGATGGCTGCCGGAGAGGAGCAGAGTGAGAGCCTGTGAGCAACAACGCAGACACTAAGGTCAGTGCAGAAGGAGGGGGAGGAGATGCTCCTGGCGCCGGAGCTGAGATCCAGCTGCAGCCCATGGTGCAGACCATGGTGAAGCAGCTGTGCCCCTGCAGCCCATGGAGGACCACAGGAGTGCAGAGATCCACCTGTAGCCCGTGGAGGAGCCACGCCGGAGCAGGTGGATGCTGGGGAAGGCTGTAGCCCGTGGGAGACCCAAAGTGGAGCTGGGTCCTGGCAGGGGACTGTAGCTTGTGGGAAGAGGAGCCCACTTGGAGTAGGATTCTCCTGTTAGGATGCGTGGCTCGTGGGGTCCACGCTGGAGCAGCCTGTGCCTGAGAGACTGCATCCTGTGGAATATCAGCCATGCGGCAGCTGTGGGTGAAGGGCTGCTGCCCATGGGATGGACTCTCACCGGAGCAGTTTGTGAGAGGAACTGTATCCTGTGAGGGATGGACCCCATGGAATGTGGCTGGAAGGACTCCTCTCCCCAAGCAGCGGCTGAGAACAGCAGCTGACCACAGCAACACCTCCCCCCCCCCCACCTCGCCTTTTCCCTTGACCGCTGCGGGAGAATAGGTTGAATGTAAGAAGGAGGGGGGGGGGGAGTAAAAGGTGTCTTTTAGTGTCTCACTTTTAGCTCTGATCTTGTTAGTAATAAATTTGATTATTATTCCCACATAGAGTCTTGTTTTGCCTGTGACGGTGATTAAGAAAGAATCTGTTATAGTCCTTATCATGAATAACGAAACCTCTCGTTATATTCTCTCTCTCCTCTATAGTTGGGCAAGGGGGAGTGAGAAGGTGGCTGTAGTGGGCCCCTGGCACCCAGCCTGGGTTAAACCACTACACACCCACATCCCACACCTTTTTTAATTCTTTTGGAAAAAATCGGTTACCATCAGTTAAGAGTACTGAAGGGAGCAAGGCAAAGGGAAAAACTTGAAAAGAGCTATTTTCCATACTTTTTGGCTTCCAGCTAGGATAATCCAGAAAATATTTCTCTAAAAAATAAAAGAAATTGTATGACAAAATTATGTTTTCCACCCTGTTATTTTTCCTTTTTTTCCTCAGTCAAATGAAGTAAAAGAAGGTAAAGTATAAAACTGAACTCTAAAAGTACAAAATATAAGTATTTTTTATTTGAAATTGAAAAGAATTGTCTTACATTCTAAAAATTTGGTTCAAGATGAAGCATTCATTTCAAACAGTCTAAATAAAAATGTATAAAATTTCATAAACATCTTTTCCACATGGAAAACTTCACTAAATTTGGGGGATTAGGATTTAAGATTCTACTCTGGATGTGGCTGGGTATCTGAATCTGCTAGGGACTCCATTAAAGGATCCTTTTCCTTGAGTGGGGGCTGCTACTTTTTATGTATCTGGAGCATCATGTCCATCTGCATGCTTGCAGGACAGTGGGAAACTTCTGTTTCTTTACAACTGTTTTGTGAACACAGCCTCGCAGTTTCAAATGCAATACAGTTATGAACAGTTACTAAATGACACAATTTAGCCACATGTGCCTCAGAGAAAAAAGTGTGTAATAAAGAAATGAGTCTACTTGCAGTAAAGTTCAAGTTCACAAGTTTATAACACAAAAAATAATAGCAAACTTATAATTGAACCAGCAACATAGTTCATATTGTCATTATATGAAAGGCCCATCTTTGGAGGAGATGCAATATCCTGTATGAAAACCAGCAATATCATCCATTACAACAGCAGTGTGACATCACCTTGGCCTAGACAGAGTAGATCATCAAAAATTATATGATGCTGCAGTTTTCTGAAGATTTTTAATTAAAATGTAGTAATTTTGTTATTTAAAGGTTTCTAGTGTCAAAGAACTTAAGAAGTGGAAAACTATAATGGACTTATAAAACTGCTGTTAGAAGCAGAGATAATCCTGAACAGATAATTTTTTAAATCATGAAATATTAACACATTATTGAATATGCTTATTGTATTATGTGAAAAATGGTTTAGGGATTGCAACATTAATGATAGTATTTGAGAACTCTTTCTTCTGCTAGCATCTGATAGAAGAAAATCAGTCATTTTCTATGTCATGAAAGACAATGAAATGCTCCAAAATGTGGAAAATTTCTGCTTAGAGAAAGACGATCAAACTAAATGCAAAGGCTGAACTGTGTTCAGTACAGAAATTAATTTTCTTTCCTCTCTGTTTCTTGATTATAATGCTTTGTAACAGACAAGTGTTGATAACAGTTTTCTTTGAGTACTTCTTTAAAATAAAACATGTCCCATTCTTATAAAGTAAATTTTCATCTTGCAGGTGCAGCACAGTGTGCAAACCAGTTTGGATCAATTTATACTGCATTTGCATATAGAAGTAGCAATCAAGTGGGTATTACTCTTTGAAATCTAATGTTTTGTTCTATTTGTGAGTAATATGTATATAAAGTCAGAACCTAAAAAAAGGCAGGGAAAACCCCACTAATAGTAAGAAAAATAATGTTGACTAAAGATACTGATGAATTTGTGAATGTGTAATATTTTCTAATGAGTTTTCTAGTACAAAGTATCATTTTAATTAAAATCACTTTGCATTTGGAATTGGATGGCTGTAGAGAGAATTTAACATTAACGTTTATTATTAGCAAAAGAGCCCTTAGTATGCTTTCAAAAAGTTAGCGGTGCTAGCAGGGAAAAAAAAGTGTCATGAAACAAGGATATAGATGCATGCTGTGATAACTCTTAGAGGGCTAGTTCTCATTCAACAGAATGTGAATGCTCCGAAGGAAAGCTGTATGGATCAAAAGGCTATTTAAGTCAGTCACAATGTTTCTAGTCACTCAATGGGATTTAAGAAAGGCTGCAGGAATCTAAACAAGCAGATATACATGTTTTGATGTGTGTTGCAAATTACAACAGAAATCTCCAGAAATTTCTACCATTGAAGTAAGACAGAAAATCAGTCAAGTTAAATGCAAGATTACACTGTAGTTTGTGAAAGCCTGACCAAATTTATTTTATTTGGGGGTGGGGGGTGTGTGGTGTGTGTGTGTGTGTTGGGTTAGGGAACAGTTATATGTTTCTTCATAAATAAAGTATATGAAAATCCTTCTAATACCCATATATATATATAGTTATATTTAAGTAGCAGAGCTGCAATTGTGATTTAATTAATTTATTTATTTCCTTTTAATAAAGTATTAAAGTACTACCAGTGACATGCCCAAATGTTACAATTATGACTAAGCTGAATTATGTCATTCTAGATGAGTGCTACTGCAAGTCCTGTGCCGTCAGGACATGCAGGACATTATAGTCTCAGGTGTCAGCACAGAAGATATGAGGATACGGGATCATGAAGAAGTTGTCCACAGATCAGTTTAATCCACCCATAAAAGGGTGGCAGAAGTAAAAGTTAGGAAATATGATTGATGCAATAGATTAACTGAGACCTTTGTGGAGAGAGTAATTTAAATCATATTAATTCAGTGGACTGTGAGACCACTAAGAGCAGGCATAACTCCTACAGGAATATAAACATAAGATGTCACTATGGAAAAGAGTTTATTCCGGTTCCTTTCACATTACTGTCTCTATAAATAAAAATGACTGCCCTTATGAGAGAAAATGGTTACATGGTGATCGTTGTGCTGATAGAGTGCAGCCAGTAGAGGTAGTCTGAAGAACAGCCTAGGCCATGCCTGTTCCATGTTTCATCCATAGCGTTGTTAAGCTATGAACTGCTTTCCAGAGACCAGGTCAGTGATGGGCTTAAAAAGTAACACTGTCAAGACAACTGATAGAAGTAAAAAGTGCAACCCACAATATATTGTTCATACAGAATTCTTCACAGCAATGTATAAAACAACTCCACATTATGTCAAACACATATCCATAACTTCTGTGCGATCTTATTTTTCTTTTTCGTCTTCAAGTTAATTCTTTGCTGTGCTCTGCATTTGTGTGAACAACTATTTTTGCTCTGGCTGCATAATTGCTTAGTTTTTCTCTGACATTATCCAGCACTGTGAATTTAATTACTCTTCATCTTGAAGTAATTTCTGATTTACCCTGTTAGCTTTGCTTCAGGATGGTCTCTCATGAGCTTAGAAGGGCATGGATTAAAGTATCTCAATACCATCACTCATATAAAAGTCATATCAAGCAATTCAGTAGTAGAGGCTGTTTGACTATAGAACACAGTTGTATATTTAAAGGATAATATTAATTCAGTACTTATTGTTGCTCTGTGAGAAGTTTGAATTTTTCCTCTATTTGAATGAGTTCAGAAAATTTCTTAATTATTACTTTAGTTTAACAGGAAACAAAGCATGCAAATCAAGTTGCTACTCAGTATGCATTCCAGGAAAAAAATGAGGCAGTGAAGTGGGTTGAATAGGAAAGAAGCAAGTATGTGTTATGTGCATGTTGGGATACTAGAGGTTCATTCCCTCAAGCCAGTGTGAATTCTCTTGCCTTTCTGTGAGTCAACATAGCAATTCTGCACTGCCCTCAGGGTCTAAAATGCTCTGCTCATTGGGGCAGAAATAATCTTTTTCATTCATGTTATTCTTAGCAGCCCTCTTTGTTATCCTCTCAAAGGGAGCCATCCCTGGGCTAAGCTTTAAGTCTTTGGGGAAAAGACTATGCAGCCAGGATAAGTACTGTTCTGCAAACACAAGGAATAGCAACACTGGTTTTAAAAATAATAGGGTACCTAAAAAGAGCGTGAAACAAACAATATTTTCTATAACATTATGATTCCAGGAGCTGGGACTTTATGAGGTACAGAGCCAGTGACTTATAGTACTGTAAATAATCTTGCAGTCAAATCATAGAAGTTGCTATTCCTCACTCCTGTAGGGTGGGCACTGGAGACATCATAAATGAAATCCCAGTCTGAAGTGCTTTTGCCTGTGATTTCAGATTCCACCCCCGATTGTCATCTTCCTGTCCTATTGCTTGTGGTTGCCTAAGCAGCCTGAAAGTCTTTGTTTCATGAAGCATGAAACTCCATTTTTAAGTATTAAAGTCCAAAGGGAAAAAGTGATAGATAACTTAAAATGCTGTGTGTAGTCTAGTGGAAAAAAACACCTATACAGCAATTTTTTAATGAAATAATTTTTGATTAGACCAGGACTATACAGTGCATGCAATGCACTTTTCTATTAAGCTAGCAAAACAGCTTTAAAAACGTTCTGAAAGTTAATATCCTCAGCTGAGTGTGAATAAAGGTTTGATGGTGGGTTTGGTGGTGGTGGTGGTTTTGTCCTTTCATAAATAAGTGCTTAGAAGACAGATTAAATTTATGTTTGAAACTAGAATACTTAATTTGAATTATGAAAATGGAATTTTTTCTTCTGTCTCTCATTATCCTCTTTTAACTGTTTGAAATCCTACATAGGTAAAACGAATCTGTTTCTCTGGGTGACATTAGAGTAAGAGCAGGAAAACAAAAATGATAGATGTAAGCATTTGTCCTATAACCATGAGTTTCCAAGTCCTACAGTTATCTCAGAGTGTGTCTTCCTTTCCAATCTTAAACATTTCCAGCTTCAGCCATTTTTATAGTTGCATACCTGAAGTCATCTGCCCACATAATTTCTGTCTTTCATTAGCCATTGCAGATATGTGGGGATCTTGCAAATGAAGTCGTAAATTCATTTTCTAAGCTTAAATTTTTTTTGCTCACTATTTTTATTTGATGGGAGAAGAAAGTTTTTTTGGTCATAGAGATAATGTAGCCTATGCTTTCAGATGTGAGTTTTGACAGGATTCACAGAACCCTGGAGGGCTGAATGAGTCATTGCTGCTCTGTTTATTCAAGGGCCAGGTGTGGTTTTCAACCAGATAAAGGAAATCAGCTAGACGAATTTAGGCCTGAACCTGTCATGATTCAGTAGCTTCCATCTTTATACTTTGCAATAGCAGAGATCTTAATTTAGGGATTACTTTAGGAAAATCTCAGAGTTTAGCTCCATCATGTGCCAGCCTACAAGCTGACCAGTGTGCTCAGAAAGCTGGCACCAAACTGAAAACTGCAACTGAAGTAATGACTGTTGCAAAAAATACCTAGAGATTTGCAGGAGGCTTCAAGGGTTTGAGGAAAGCAATGTCCAGCTCCACATAGGTACAGAGCATGCCCACTTCTCTGCACATAATCCCTGACTATACTGCAGAATTGTTCATATTCTCTGACAAAGTATGGTAAGGGAAGGTTTCAGGTACCTTTCCTTCCCTGGACACACACATAATTGTATTTATATTGCACTGTTCTGTGCTAACCTTATAGGCAAAATTTAGCTATGCCATTTTGAAAACCCTTTAATTATGTGAACCTCTTTTCCTGTCTGATCATTTTGGTTAGATTTTCCTTATGTTTCATTCCTCCAAAAATAAACTTTGGAAAGTAATTAGAAAAAAACAGTATTGGGGGAAAAACCCCAACCAAACCAACAACAAAATAAAAACCCCCTTATATGTTGCAGAAGTCTGAAGTCAGGAAGTCCTTTGATAAAAAGTTAGGAGACAAATAGGTCTTTTGTTAGACACAAAGCCTTACTGGACATCCTGTTCAGCTATTTCAGGTGTTCAGCTAACAGAAATACAGCTAACAGCAATATATGCTCTTGTGTATTTTATTCATCCATAAAGATGATGAGATGCTTTGGAAATTGCAGGAATTGACATGAATCTGGCTTTTCTTTTACTCTGGTTTTCAAATAAATAACTACTATAAATTGCTACAGGGCAAAGAAAGTAATTATTACAAGAAGCGAAAAAATAAAATCTAGAGAGTATAAATACTTAGTCATTCCTTATTGATGATTCCTCAATATGCCATTTTTTGTTAATGGCATACAGCTTTTTTTGGCAACTTAAGGTATTTTCTTCCACAGTCCAATTTTTTCATATTACTCTTCTTAATAGTATAACTCTTTTGAAACATTTTAAATACTATTTGCAAATAATGGGGGTGGGGAGAAGGAATAGCTAGCAGGTGGTTTCACTTGAGGAGTAGAAGAAAACAAGATAGTTAAACTGGCTATTGCTGAACTTCTTCAGTTAATTGGAAGATGTTAAAATTAATAAAATTAGATAATAATATATTAATAAAATTAATAAAATTAGATGGGAAATAGTTAACAGAATGATGCAAATATTTATAATTGCATTTTCTGAAAAATGGTTAGATTAAGATCTGCAAATTTTGTGAATTCTGAGTAAAAATATGTTAGAATAAGTATCTGGAAATGTGGATTCAAGAACGTGGATAGAAATTTCACTCTGTTTTCAAAATTAAGATTCACATTAAAAGATCTGTTCTTCCCTTTTTTCATGATTGACTATTAACTAGATTCTCAATTTCATCCACATATCTTTTAATTTGAAAATGTAAATTTTAAGATGAACTTAGTACTTGGGAATCATTCTTTAAAATCCTGTCTCAAAAGGGGTTTTGCTTTCAAATATCCTTTGCCAATTTTTATTTTCCAAAATAAATCTTAGCATATGGAAGACAGAAAGAAATTGAAATACATACTCTTAAGCATATTCTATATATTTTTACAGAAATTACCTCTGCTGAAAACAAAGAATAAAAACACACCTTTATAATCTTATGGCTGATATGAATAACAATAAAAAAACCACAGGCTTATGCATATACTGCAATTTTATGTTCAGGAACACCCATTCAAGACAAATTAATGGATTATATGAACAGTTACATATAACATTAGTTTAGTTTATTTCCACTGATTTGGTTTATCCAGATGGGAAGGTAAAAGCCAAGTACTTTTTAGGATATTCTGAAGGAAAACCGGATCAGCTAGGATTAGGACACTGGTCTCACTTTCCTTGGGAGAGGTTCAGCTTATAGTATACTTTTAATATGCTTGTTTATATGATTTTTACACATTTTTTAAACCAAAATATTAACTACGTAAAAACTAAAAACTTGTATTTTTAAGGAATCCCAATGCTTTTTCACTACATAAAAAAAAAACCCAAAGCAAACCAAAATTGCATTCAAGCTTTAGTTTAATAATATTGTATTTTAGTAGAATTATAACATCTTCAGTGAATAGCTACAAAGCAAAAAATATGATGGGGGATGGGGGAGCCTAAAGAACTAATTTTCAATTTTAACAGCAGTCTACCATCCCTGTATAGTCCAATTTATATGTTATATATTTTTATGCAGCAAGATTATTATTTTTTTCTACTCTTTAAAATGCATTTCGTAAAAATCCCTCACACGGCATTGCAAAGTACATGTACACATCCATTTCAACCAGAATAGTACTGAAAACCTGAGAAAAAACAGTGAAAGTGTGCATTGATACTACAGCACTGATTCATACCTTGAGCCACTCTGGAATACTGCTACAAGTTTGAGAGAGTTTCTACTCTGTAGAAAAAGCACACTGATGCTAAAAAGAATTTTCAAGAAATGTGTGATTATAGAATCAGCAGTATACTGAGTTCTGTGCATTTTTAAGATAAGTCAGCCCACCCTCACAGTGCTTTATAACCGAACCTTTAGTGTTTAATAAGAAACTGTGTAGATTATTTATGAAGCCTTTTTGGGGAAAAAAATAAAAAGTAAAACAACCTATCCTGAAAGCTGGTACTGAAGTCCACAGTTCCAAACAGTCACAGCTAGATAGCATACTAGTCTTGCGTTTTCAATTTTCTTTGCCGCTTTTTTTTTTTTGTTTTTGAAAATAAAGCTGCCAGCCAAAAAATTAGATTTCATACCAAAGTATATATAAGAGAAAAACAGTCTTACAATGTAAAGGTCTTCATCCATGAAAAATTATTTTCAATTAAAAAAGTCATTAAAAATTTAAAAGTTGTAAAAAGAGTATTCAGGACATGCCCAGAATATGTATGTACATATGCCCAGTAATATGTGATGTTTTAAGGTGCAAATACATATCACTTAAGTATTGTAAGATGTATATGTTCAGAATACAGAATCACAGAATCAGAATCAAGGAATCAATAGGGTTGGAAAAGACCTCTGAGAAAATCAAATCCTAACCTTTGACCTAACACTTCCCTGTAAACTAGACCATAGCACACAGTTCCACATCCAGACTCTTCTTAAGTGTCTCCAGGAACAGTGACTCCACCACTTCCCTGGGTAGCTCGTTCCAATGCCCAATCACTCTTCCTATGAAGAACTTCATCCTAACGTCTAACCTAAAACTTCCCCTGACGCAGCTTAAGACTGTGCCTTCCTGTCTTGTTTCTGGATGCCTGGGAGGAGACCAACCCTCACCTGACTACAATCTCCTTTCAGGCAGTTGTAGGGAGTGATAAGTTCTCCCCTGAGCCTCCTCTTCTCCAGGCTAAACAATCCCAACTCCCTTTGCCACTCCTCATAGGGCTTATCCTCCAGAACCCTCATCAACCTCAGCACCTCAGTATCGTTCCTAAATTGAAGGGCCCAGAACTGGACACAGTTCTTAAGGTGCGGCCTAATCAGTACCAAGTACAGGGGAAGAATCACTTCCCTGGTCCTGCTTGCCACACTATTCCTGATACAGGCCAAGATGCCATTGGCCTTCTTGCCACCTGGGCACACTGCTGGCTCATGTTCAGTTTCCTGTCAATCAGCATCCCCAGGTCCCTTTCTGCCTGACCACTCTCCAGTCACTCTGTCCCGAGCCTGTAGCTCAGCACTGGGGTTGTTGTGGCCAAAGTGTAGAACCCGGTACTTGGCCTTGTTGCACCTCATGCCATTGAATTCGGTCCATCTATCCAGGCTGTCCAGGTCCCAGTGTATTGCCCTTCTACCCTCGTACAGATTGACACTCCCCTTCAACTTGGTGTCCTATGCAAATTTGCTAATGGTGGACGTAATCCAGGTCATCAATAAAGATGTTAAACAGGATTGGGCCCAGCAATGATCCCTGGAGGACACCACTAGTGACTGGCCACCAACTGCGTGTGGCACCATTCCCCACCACTCTCTGGACCCAGCCATCCAGACAATTCTTAACTCAGTGCAGAGTGCACCTGTCCAAGCTGTGGACTGCCATCTTTTCCAGGAGTTTACTATGAAGGACGGTGTCAAAGACTTTGCTGAAGTCCTGGTAGAATATATTCACAGCCTTCCCCAAATCAACTAGGCATGTTACCTGGCCATAAAAGGAGATTGGGTTGGTCAGGCAGGACCTGCCCCTTCTAAATCCGTGATGGCTGGGTTTTGATTTGCTTAAAAGAGAGTGATAAGTTCTTTAGGGGGGAAAAAAAAATAGTTTTGTTCTATGACAATTGCAGGGGAAAAGTGAAACTTAAACCAAAAACTAAATCTTGCCTTGCAGATGATATTTAATTTGTTCCCCTACTGGGCTCAGTGTAAAATATTATATCTTTGCTATGTAATATATTTATATATATATTCCATAGATGTATATATATATTTGGAATATATATAGTGTAAGACATAACAGATTAAAAGAACATTTTTAATAAAATTTGATTGTTTTACACTCAATCTTTTTTTCAGAGACAGAAGACAATTACAACTATGTAGCAATATGAAAGTCAAACTGTTAGAAACATTTGACATTCTTAATAAATGTCAGTGCACTTATTTATGTTTAAACAGCACATACTGAAGAACAGTAAAGGAAGTCCTTTGTACTAGCAACACCTGCTCTCAATGTTGTGGTTTAGGAAGGTGTTTATCTTTTAGGTTGGGGGGAGGGGAGGTTTGTCTTTTAAAAGTTTTTTTGCTCTTCCCAGAAGAGTGAAGCAGAGCAAAACAGCTTAGTCCCAGCCCCGTGCAGCGAAGTCAGCAGCAGAGCCAACCTGTGCTCTTGCTGGCAAACCAGCTGGCACAGGGTGCAGGCAGAGCAGCCCTGTGCAGTAGGGTCGGCGGCAGAACGGCCCAGCGGGTGCAGGCATGACCCACACTTGCCACTGAGGGCCTGGGCACAGCAGCTGGGCTCGCTCTTTGCTGGGCTCCAGCAGGTGCAGGGACTGGGGCACATGGCAGGCAGAGTGGAGCTGTTCCCCCACAGCTCCACAGAGCTTGGCAGCGACGTTTACACTGCCGGCGCCAGCCTCATGCCGCCACCGCTGCAGGGCTGGGGCAAGATGGTGCACTGAGGCTCAGTGGCTGTCTTCGTGCAGTGACTGCTCCTCAGCCACCACCCAAGCTCCTGCTGCTGCTGGCAGCAAGCCAGTGGGCATGGAGCAGAGCAGGAAGAGGAGGTCTGCCACTTCTGCGAACCCCTGCTCCANAAAATTCTATCAGCATTACATTTCACAATGCTGCTTGGGTGCTGCGGCTCCCCCCCACCGCTCTGTGCTGCCATAGCAGGTGCAGTGCAGCCCAAGGTGCATGCAGGGCTTCCCAACCACCGCAGCATGGGGCACCAGAGGCGTGGGCTGAGTGGAGCCAGGACTGCCAGTGCCTCTGCTTGGCCCGCGGCTCCTGGCATGTGCTGGGCTGGGGCTGGGATCAGGGCTGTGCCGAGGTGGCGCTGCAGCCCTGCCGGGCGCGGCAGGCACCAGGGCCGCCCCTGCCCGTTCCCCTGTAACCCCGCCACGAACTGCAAGTGGAGCACGGCAAGAGCCGCATGGCGGCAGCAGCGGCTGGCGCACAGGCCCCCAGGTGCCCACGGTGCTGGCGGAGTGGCGGTGGCAGCCCCTGCTCCCTGCGAATGCAGCCCTGAGGCGTTTTGGAGGGAACGCCATTTTGCCTTGTGGAGAAATCTCACAGCACCGCTGTGCAATGGCGGGGCAGCACACCTCAAAAGGGTGCCCTGAGAAAACTCAAGAATGGGCACCCCATAAAAGCCAGAGGAACAGAAGTTCTGCCTCTTTTGGCTTCCTTGCATCGCTGGGAGAGGCACAGCTGATCTCATTTTGGCTTCCTTCGGCGCTGAGAGGGGCATGGCTCCTCCTTCTGAGTCCCTTGCTACACAGTGTCACCAGAGCTTAGGCAGTGTTAGCAAGGAACCATCTGATGGCAACAGGAGTCATGATATTTTTCTTCCTTTGGATTCCCCCAGGGTTCCTTTCACTGTTGATTCTTTCCCAATAGCTCTGGAGTGGGACCAGTGCCATCCACATCACAGCCTCTTGTCCTTCCTCTCCCTCCAGAGCCCAGCAGCCGGCCCAGGGCAGTAGAGTGTGTTTTTTTTTTTTCTTTGCATGTTATTTTCGGATTACTGTTTCTTTTAACTGGTGTATGCAGATAGTGGTTTTATAGCCCATACTGTTTTTGTTGTAGTCTTTCTACTGAGTCTCTCGTCCCCTGGTAGCACCCCCTAGCATCCAAACCAGGGCATTCAGCTGTTCAGATGAGTCCAAATAAAGGCTAGTTTTGTAGAAGTGGAATTGACAATTAACTGTTTCTGAAAAGCTACCAAATATCAGATACCAGAGCTAGCTAATTTGTCTTTTCTAGAAGCTTTTTCTCTTTGACTGAGATTTTCACTTTGAGGTAGTATCATGTGTGAGCAGAATCCATCATTTTTGCAGGTTAACTTCCAAATAAACGTGTCGAAATAGAGGCCTGTCTTTGTTGAACGTTTCTTCACAATACAAGGGAATTAAAATTCCACAAGGACTTTGGTCTTTTTTGAGAAAATGCCAAAACTATGACTATTACAGATTTCTTTATATCTTCAGATCTAAGAGATACAATTCACACCTCAATGATTTCAGATAAAGCCATGATCAGTCCACCTTCATTGATTTTTGTGAATTTCCATACTGAATAAGTTTTATATATTCACTATGGGAAGAAAAATTAAAAAAAAAAAGCACATCTAAATCTTGTGCTGTTGATTTAGTTTTTATTGGAAAGGCATTTCTATCACTGTAAAAGTAACAAATACTTTGCTGGAACAATTTCTGTGAAAAATGAAAATTAGAAACAATTATGTGGTTCTTTTTTTCAATAAATTCTTATTAATTTGCACTAATAGAAATTGTGTGCACACTCAGAATAGTGTTTAATTCTCAAAGTAAAGTAATGGCAGCAGAGCTTAACTAATAAAAGCAGTTTTAAATGAAATCTTGATGAATTTTAGTTCTACGTGGTATAGTTACAAAAAACCCATTAAGAAAAAATCTATATATTTTTATACTCATTAGTAAGACAATAAAATAATAAAAATACATTGAAAAATTGTTTTTCCTTTCAAATGGAGCAGTATGCAGGTCGCAATAGACTTTTCTTGAAGACAAACAAGTATATTTCAAATAACTAACAGTCAACTATAAATCTAAGTATCAGCAAAAATCTTCTCAGTAGCAAAAGAAAGTCAGAGTTAACACAAAGCTTCTCCTTCTGTAGGCTGTTCTTTAACAGCATTTTTTTCCTTTATGTTACAGTTGCTTTGGTGATCTAATTGTGTAGTTTCGTGGGAAACCTCACATCCTGTTACTCTTGTTTTTCCCCTTCACTTTTCAAAAATAAGAAAAAATTAGGAAACGAATACAATTGTAAGCTCTTTGCTTTTCTTCTGACACAGGTCACTAATTATTTTCTACCTATATCCTTTGTATTTTATTATTAGCATGAAGGGTGTTCATGTATGATGGTGTTTTCAAAGCCAGATCTGGAACATATGCAATTTTTTATTTTTAGGCCTGCTCATTGCAAAACTTCTGGGAAAATGAAACTGATAATTTACAGCATTATAGAGTAGAATTTCCAAGTTATTTTGATGCCAGTGCTGTGTAAAACCCAGTGACACCTCTGCACTTAATAGTGACTGCTATAAATCATAGTGGAAGCACTTACAGCTTCTCAGAGGGAAGATAAAGTCCTGCCCAATGTGAGGTAACGAATGTATAACATGGGGGAACAACCCTAAGAGTTTCTGTGGGACAGGGCAGGAGAATGTAACTTGTCTTGCATCTGCTGCATCTTGAAAAGGACACAATGATTTTATAAATTGGGGGTTTTTTCACACACCGCACACTGAGTAGCATTACAGTTACTTTTGCTCAGACCTAAAAATCCCCTAAATACTGGAAAGCATTCACTTTCTAGATTTCAGAAAGGAATTAATGCCTGAGAACAGCCAGTTCCAGTGGAAAGCACTGTATAGCTAAGCAGTACCTTGTTCTGTTGGTCATTAAAGCTTTTTTGTGGTGGTTAGTATCTGTGTAGTAGTTTTCATCTTAAAAGGATTGAAAACATACAGACAATAAATAATCTTCCCTGAACTGCTATGAGCTAAGCAAACATTTTTAATCCTATTTGATGAGGGGGAAAACTGCACAGCTGGGTATCCCTGGTCATATCAGAGTTGGTGAGACATAATTTCATCTATGGAATTTAAAAATTTGTTTACCTGTGATGTTTGCACCACTTTAACTAGCAGCTCTAGAGTATTTATAGTGAACTGATATAGAAACATTTCTACTGGAACAGCTTATTCACATTTGATTGATTTGATTTGTGGTAGAACTGTTATAGTAATACAGGAGAATCTATTCCACTATCTGTACTGATTGCAGTATTTTGGTTTGGAAAGAATTATGCAATTATAATAATTTTTTAAGTGTGGAGACATGTAGACATGTCCCTTCATGAAAAAAAACCAAAAGAAAACAAAACAAAATACAGCCATGAAAAAGTGAGTCAGCTTTCACACATTCCTGTCTTTTTGTCTGCATTTTTTTGCTTGCAATATAACACTATTTTGTGGTAATCCCAAGTGTTCCCTGTCTCACTGTGTCTGCACTTTCAAGCATTTTGGAATGAGCAGGTAAGAATGCAACCAGCTGAGTCAGTTTCATGCCCTACTTTGACTGTCATTGTTATATTTGAACAAGGAAACTGTGATCTGTGTGTGCTTGGGTATTTTGTCTCTCCAGTCTTAAGTAACTAGAAAATAGTAGCCATGAGCTACCTCCAAGTTACAAGTAACAGTTCCAGTAGCAAATATTGCATTTTGGGGAATGATAGGTCGCTCTTTAGTGTTCATATAAGTATTACACCTCATCTAGAAGAAAGATAGAGAAAGATTGTAATATATGCTTTGATTGAGCCTTCAAGGACAAGGCAACCCTGACAATATAGTTTAGAACAACTCTACTGCTTGCTCATATTATTCCCAATTTACAAAGAAGAGGAGTAGTCTGCTGTATAGAATACAGTTTCCTTGCTGTTCGAATAGCTTTGACATCTGAATTTCTTAAGGTTAAGGTGGAAGAATTTTATACTGTAACTAGTTTACAGGTGATATGGATGCCCTGGCATGATGCTGGAAGTCCTCTAGACCTGTCCAAACCAAGTCCAGTTTCCTAATACCCCTCACCTCAAGGCCACATTTTGATAAACAGGCATTTGAGATACCTCCAGGCCTTGTCCTGGAATGGAATCAAACAGGACATGCAAAAGGTGTCACAGTTCAATTATGAACATACTGACCTAAGATTCAGCGAAATATCTAAACCTTGCACCTCAGAACCTTCAGTTCCACGTGGTCCACAGCTGGCATGTAGTTTCAAAAGCCTCAATGTTTAATGTGTATTCCTTCTAAATGATACTATTTACCCATTGAAAACTACATCGTCTTGCCATATTGTCAGTGTTATTGCCATTTTATTATTAGATGTCCTGGTTGGATCCCAGATCCCCCAGTCCCCCCACGGCCGTGGAGAACAGGCAGGAGAGACTCTGCTGCTCTGCAGATGCGAAGACAGGAGTCTAGCCACTCTCGCTCTGTTTTCATCCTCCTAGGAACCGGGAAAAAAATAATGCTTTTAAACATACGAACAAACAAATACCGTAACAAGTTCATAGAGCCCCTAGATAAAGTTTGCTGTTGTTTCCTATTAAGTCTCTCGTCACTTTTACTGCCCCCTATAGTCCAAACCAGCACAGAACAATGGAACCCCACTAAAGCACAACCCAACAATATTTGCAAAAGAAAAAATAACAAACTGCTCCCCCAAGCTGGCTCGTGGGCTGTGGAGCAGGGAAGGGAGGGAAGAAAGGCTGGCCTGAAGATTGCAACTGGTCCCACACTGGAGTGACTGAAAAAGAAGGACAATGAAAAGAATGTCCCTGGGGGAAACCTAAGGGGAAGATACCACATTTGCATCATCGCTAGGTGGGTTCCTGCTGTCACTGTCCAAGCTCCGATGATGCCGTGATGACAACGCATGGCCTAAGGATCCAGGAAGGAGCAGCCATGCTTCCCTCAGCACCAATGGAAGCTGAAAGAGGGGCAGGACTTCTGTCCTTGGCCTTTTATGTGCTGCCCGTTCTTGTATTTTCTCGGGGCAGTCTTCTAGGGCATGCCACCTGCCCATTGGACAGTGGCACTGGGGTGACACCTCTCTTCAAGATCTCAGCACTTGGGCAAGATGGCATTCCCACCGAAATGCCTCATGGTGGGCACGGGGGGGGGGGGCCAGCAGCACCACTCACAGGGGGCACTCACCGCCCACAAGGACCCCAGGAGAGGGTCAGAGGGCCGCTGGATGCCGTGGGGGCCACTGCCACCCCTGGCAGGATGGCGGCACTGCCCCACTGCTGCCCTAGGCTAGGACTGGGGCAGCAGCGGTGCAGCTCTGGCCGTTGCTGTCTCAGCCCTGCCACAGCCACCAGGCAAAGCCCCCTCCTCACGCTGTTCTTGGACCTGTGCTCCACCGCCTCCCCAGGGCTCTCCCTCTCCCGGTGGCAGCAGCCAGAATAGGCACAGCGCCCACTGCGGCCGTCCCGCCAGGTGCCGGGCTGCGCTGGGCTACACGTGCTTTGCTGCCACAGGGCCATGCCATGCTGTGGCCGCTGTGAGAGGGGCTGCCGCCACTACCTCTGCCCACCGGCACTGCCGGGACTCGCTGCGCCGCTCGCAAGGGAAATGGCAGCAGCTGCCCGCCTCGCCGCCGCCATGACCCCGGAGCCGCTGCCGGCTACAGGATGGGACCGGGTACTGCTGGCCGCCTGGGAGAGGTGCCACCACCGTCCCGGCTCTAGCCCAGCATACACCAGGAGCTGTGTGCTCCGGGCGGCGGCAGCAGCAGCAATGCAGAGTGGGCACGGGACGGGAAACTGCAGCACCCTCGCTGCATGGAGCGGGGGTCTTGCAGAAGTGACCCGCCCCGGCCCCGCATCGTCCGAGGACAAGGGGGACCACCAGCCGTCTCTGCTCACTGCACTCCCGGTTCCACAGCAGCAGCAACGTGGGGGGAAAACACGCCTCCATGCCATCCTGCGGCACCCTCCCAGTCCCTCCAAGCCACCGAGAGGACGGGGCCCCAGCCGTTTCCTGCTTTGCTGCAACTCACCCAGGAACAGGGAAAAAAATAATGATTTTAAACATACAAACAAACATACAAACACCCCCTTCCTCCCAGAAAGACGGGAAACCTTCAGATTGAACCCCCAACATTAGAACGGGATGAAAAATTAAAATTGAGTTTCAATACTAAAACTATAATCAAAATGTTCTAAAGCATATATTTTTAACTCTGAATAGACTGAAGAACCATGTCGTTTCCTAAACCTCATTTGAAAATTTAATTTTGCTTGGATTTGGATCTTGCTAAAGTTCTTTTTCTGCTGTGGTGATAACAGAGGATATCACAAATGATAAATACTTTTTTCTTACCCTTAAACATTTCCATTAATCATTCTTCTCTCTAGTTGGATGAATATTTAGTGGTCTGAAGCATTTTTTAAGAGACTGACATGTCTGCAAACCATTATAAACTTTAACTTTCCAACTATAATGATGTTCAAGAAGGAGATTGCTTATGACAAGAAGATGAAGAACATTCATGACAAGTTCTATTGAAGAACAGCCACCTTTGATAGAACAAATTTCTCTGCCCTTTTCTAGTATTTGAATTACATGTTGCTTTCACTTTTTGTCATAGTTGGATGTCAGACAGTTGGCTGCCTTCCAGTTTCTGTTAGCAGCTTTCTGTATTTTGATAAGTCAGTTTCTCACCAAAATTTCCTGGATGATTGAATCCTCATCAGAGAGGAGGAAAAAAAGTTGCATGTTTCTAGTAATCCAGGTCTTTATAAGGTAAAGCAGCTCATACTCTGTTTATCAGGACAGTAGAGTGCAATATCCCCTTGTTTACTGAATATCAGCTATTGCCTTAACTTAGGCTTCAAAGTGATGAATAGAGCATGAAAAAGTCCAAGAGCAAGGCTGTAGCAAGACAGGATTGGTTTAACTTTGTGGTAAGGGGGTTAACAGAAAGAAAGACCTTAGCCTCTATTTTTTAATAAAATGGTTATGATTTACATCCACATGGAACTAATGGACAAATACAAAAGGAAGTCCATTAGTCAATAACAGCAGCATCTGGCTTTTCTGCATTCAAATCCAAATGAGAGGTCAATTAACCCTTTTAATTTTGCATTTTTACTCTAAACATCATTTAAAAAAAAGAAAAAAAAATAGAAAAAGAAAATATATCCTTAATGTATCTTACATGAAACATGAAATAAATAATTTGCTTAGAAAATGGACTTGCGAAACAGTTCAGTCTCAAAGACTTTTTTCTGTTTTCTGGCCCATTCTATCAAAAGTGATACTTTTAATGACTAGAAGAATAAACAACAACGTAGAGTAATTAAATCAAATTATCTAAGGCTGCATAAAAAAATGACACAACCGTCAAGTTCAAGCCCGAGCACTGTTACCAGACAGCTTGCTCAGACCTATACACTGCATAGAATTGTTAAGTCCACGCAAGACCATTATAATGTCTCTTTTTCTTTTGTGCTTTCCTCTTCCAAGTGAAATGTTTCCAGTTGTTTGTTTATATGTCCTGAGGTAGCCAAGTTTGCTTGATCTGATTTTTAGACAGTTTTTAAATGTATGATGCCCAACTAAATAGTTGTACTTAGAAGAAATAAATATGCTTATTTCAGGATTCATAATGATGTCAGGCTGCACATTAAAGGAACTATTTAGCTTTGTGATAGCTCTTTCACCCTCCTCTCAGTTTTTCTTAGAATGATAAAACACTATTAAGTTGCAAGGCATGTTCAAAAATATAGATATGCTGTTTATAGTAGAAAAATTAGTAGTAAAATTATTTGTAATTTCTTCTTTAAATCAGGAAAGCCACATCAGTACTAAAGTGTGACCTTTTAGAAAAGGAACCTAAATTTTTCACAAGGACCAATATTCTTCCCATGATTAAGGAAGTAAATTTTTATCTTTCCAGAGTTCTAAAATTCAAAGGTATTTTAATTCTAAGAGTTGATGGGTGAAATGCCTTGATTCCAAGGATTTATATAACAATATCTTACCTATTTGCAAAACTGTCTACTTTTCATAGCATCATAGAATAGTATATTTTGGAACTGACCTTAAATATCTAGCTCCAACCCCTCTACTGGGGTCAGGGACATCTTCTACTATACAAGGTTGCTCAAAGCCCCATCCAGGGGTTTATTTTCTCCTGTTCAATGTCAAAATTTTTATTCAGAAACCCATTTGAAATTCTTTCTATTTTTCACCTGAGTGAAACTCAGAAACAGAGGAAGATATTTATTGAGTTGCTTTGAGTTTATTTGTTTATCTGGGTATTTTGTGATTTTGATGGGATTTTTTGGGGCAGAGGGGGTTGCATTTTTAGGCAAATGTAGAACCATTCACAAAACAAGTAAGAAGAAAAGTAGTTCTTAGCATACTAGTACTGTGAAATTCAGTTCCCTTCCTTTTAAGTTAAATCACGAACCAGTTATCCTGATGTTTATACCTGTGTAAAGTCATCACATTATTTGCAGGGGATTTTTTTTGTGTTCTTGGCAATTGTTTTTCCCAGGGTGGTAGTCGGTTCAGGATTCTGTAGTCTTTGCCACTGACTCTAGCTCCAAGATAAAAGACAGGACTCTAGCACTTGATCAGGTTGCACTGCTGTGGTACTGCTTCACTTTTGGGAGACAGCAGAGTTGTCCTGATGCTTGAGAGAACAGTCACCTCTCAAGGGAACTTTTTTTTTCCTTTATGTATGGAAGATTGAGGTGAGGACAGAAAGACTATGAAGAAAAAAATCTATCTGTCTTTCCTTTCTGCAATATCCAAGGGATTGCACTGATAAACAAATTGTGAAGTAGAGATAAATTATAAATGGGTGGTAACATGCCAATGGCTTATTCCAAATTTAGACACAAAGTCAGGACAAATTTTATCAGGGCTATGGGGACATGATTTTAAAGCAGTTAAGGAACAAAGAAAAAGCAAGCCAAAAATAGTCCCAGAACAGCAGAGTCTCAATTAATGTAAGTGCTATCAGAAACTTTCTCATGGCTTGACCTTTGCATCAGGAAGCAGGAAGAACCCATAGGTACCCACTCGCTGCAATTCTGAACAGGTTCCCCTAAGAGTTTTAGCAGTTAGAAATTCTGAGGTATCACCACTCTGGAAAGGTTAAAAGCACTCTAGCTCTGCTATGTATCATAACAGATGTTACAATTAAAAAAAAAAATTTAAAATAAATTAATATCTGCAGCCACCTTAAAATATTTGCAACATAAAATACATTTTAACCTCCTGTCAGAATAGATTTTTCTATACATTTTTGTAAAATATAGTCCATGTTTCATTCATAAACCAAATTAAACACAAAAAAAACCTCAAAAGGAGAGTAGGAGTGTAGATTAAGAAGGAAAACATTGAACTCATTTTGGATATTTTTCTTTGTATATTCTCTTCAAACTTTAAGAAATAATATGTTTCAAATAAACCTACTATGTTGCAGAATTCTGTTTCTGTAATGTCAAGAGTGTATTTAGATGTTGCACTAGGAAAACATTAAGCTCCAAGTCGAAATAATACACTGATTTAAAAAAAACTTATGACTCCAGATGTGATTCTTACGCCCTAACTTTAGCCATTCCAAAATGAGGAGATTATAGCATTTTTGTTTTCAAAGCTCCTATTTGTCTGGAGATAAGCATCTTGAGACTTGACTAGCAGATAAATCTCAGTAACTCAGCAATAAATGTAAGTTTTAAGTCACTAAATTTGGTACAATGAAATTGTATCTTTTTCCATAAAGGAATATAAGAAAAAAACTTTTGTATATTTTTATGGGGAATAGACTTTGATGTCAGAGGTTATTTCAATAGTTAGACAAATGACAGAATTACACAGATGAATTATCCAATGATGTAAGAAAGAACTAGATCCCAGAAGACTAAAAAAAACCCAAACCAAACCAAAAAAAGGCCATTTTAAAATTCGTTGGGTTTTTTTTTCACAATACTGCCTTAGTCTTTTGGAAGGAGATGGTAAAAAAGCAACTATAGTTTCTCATTTTAAAGAGACACAGGAGTAATAAAATCCAGTACTTTTAAGACATTGAGAAAATTTAACATAGTTGGGTAAAAAAATACCCAGATAGGAAAAAGATACGAAAAAATGTCAAACAGACTAAACCAAAATACAGAATTGCATTAACTAACTTCCATAAAGCAGATTTTCAAGGAAAATCACACATATTTTATAATTACCAGACTCAGTGATTTTTCTAACAATCAAGACTAACCTACACCAGCCCACACCTATAAAATAATCTCGTATTCTGTCACAAATTGCCAAGCTCATTATAAATTGAGACCTATATTATGCCATTGTGCTTAAGTTTTCTGTGGTGCCATATGTGGACGTATGATTGTACTACAGGTAAAATGTTCCAAAACTTTGCAACCATTGAACTTTAACAAAGAGTTTTTACTAATTCCTTGAAATTAATACTGAGTTTGGTTTTATAAAGAAAAGTCTAACCCCACTGTAAAGTAAGAAATATCACAGTCAAAATTTACATAACTTTTATCTATAGCACAAATTAATTTTTCATGTACATATACTTTTAAGAATTAGAAAGATAAGGATCCTTTGCATATAACATTTAAGTTTTCATGATGATAGGAATTATTAACTAAAGTTTGCCTATTCAGTCTGCAGGGAGTTGAAAATATGAGTACACTACGGTTTTTTTTCAGTGTAAAACACATTAAGTAATCTATTAAATTAGTGGAAAGAAGCAGTTTTTTGTTTTATATAACTTCATTGCCTTTAAAAAGAAATCTATTTTATTTTAAAGTTGCCTGTGATCAAGTTTAGTGTTGAACACTGACAAAAAATCAATTATTTTAAAATGGTATGGGTGAGATTGTAGGAATGGGTGAAAGTGCACTGAGACTGGCTTATTTGAGTTAGAAACATATTTTTCTGTTTTAGTGTAGTCACAGTCAGATGAAAAAAAAAAAAGCTAAATGTTTCAATAAAGGCTGAGAATTCATCAATGATATCAGGGATCTTCTCAGGTGCACAGCTCTTCTCATGTGGTCTGAGTAATGTAGTAGTATTTTTTCCCATTCCTTGTGTTTAGGTGTTTTACAAATACAAAATACTAAGCATTTTTCCCCAACCGCAGGCAATCATAAGGCAGTAAAAGGTGATTCACTTAGGTGTAAACTTAAGCTGAGGAGTTTAATTTCAGTTCCACTAGCTTTGCCATCTGTTTCATCTCAGTAATACAAGGTACTGACAGATGGGGATGCTGCTCTTGTGTTAATACTGTTAAGCACTGAGCCATTGGCTAATAAACTTACTGCCATTCATGATTAAATTAATGATAAGACCCTTCTACTCCCCAGCTAGATACCTATGTCCTACACAGTAGGAGCTACAATACCTGCATCCTTTCACTGGCTTGTCCCGAGGAGAGGAAAAAGGTGGGTTTCCTGCATATCTGGCCATGAATTCTGGAGGGCATTCCACTCCAGAACTGGGCATGGCTGAAAAGTAATTCTTGTCTGATGCAGAGTCCAGACAAGGGGTTTGTTTGTGTCCAGTCACAATGCATAGATGCTCTTGATATGACTCAGAGTCTTGGACTTCTCAAGGAGCATTTCTCTTTATTCTTTTTCTTACTGACACTGCCACAGATGAGAGACGTGAATGAACACAAGCACTGCTCAACCAGTTTGTGAGTTATGCTTAATCTGACTAAGGGGTTTGTCTCTGACAAGCTGTAGCTAAACACATGGAGTTGACTGCCATGCAGATCTGAGATTTACTTATAAGTATATTGCCTGTACTTTTAAACTGGAATCACCTAGGCTCCTTTTTTATAGTCATTAAACAAATGCTTCCAGGAAATAATTAACGTCATGCTATAGTAGATGTCTAGACACAGATAAATCATATTATTTCTCTTTGCTGACATAAAAATGGCTTTATTTCAGCAAGAACTGTACCACATCCTTGCATGAAAACTTGCAGTATTTTTCAGATTATTGCTCACGTTCTAAAATAAGAAGTTTAAGACCAATGTGCAATACCATACCCAACTGCATAAATTACCTGACCTTTGCTACTCCAGTTATGGACTCCGAGAGTGAGTCTCATGGGGAGACTTACCTGTTTGGTAGACAAAGAGAGATGGTGTTTGCCAGGGCATGAGATGCCAGGCAGTGGATCGTAAGGGTACTACAGCGTACTGGTGTTCCCGAGTAATCTCCTCTCCCATTTATTTTTTTCATGATGCCACATGCAGTGGTACCTACCCTGTAAGTACAATGATGACTGTCCTTGGGCCTCAGCGATAACTGGCTGGTAGATCATGTCTGAAACAACCTATGTGCTGGACTTGGAAAAAAGTATAGGAATCAGTCTTGATTAGCATGTGAATTGACAGACACAGGCTCTCGAAAAAAAGGGGTTTCCTTCTTGTTAAGAGAGCTAGCAATGGTGCATGGTATGTCAGATTAATTTCTAGGCCTGAGCAAAGCTGGGTCATTGAAATAAACAAGATATTAGATTTCCCTAGTGCTAGTTTCTTTAAAACAGGCAAACAGGAAAACCAGTTCTGATATATATCTTTACACAATGCAAAGTACCTGGAGGCAGTACTTCCTGAAAAGAAGATGCAGGCTGTTTTATTAAGCATAAGAAGACCTCAGATTGAATTTGCTCAGACTTTCTTTAGAAAAGAATCCTATATCCAGTAGATGTAGTTTTATACTATTCTGTCTTCCTAAGAGGGATCCATGGGTGCCATACAAAGGAAAAGGAAACCTGTCTCACTGAGCTAGGAGACCACAAAAAGCAACCTCCAAGGTACTTCACTAGCTCATACCTGCAATAGCTGTAAATTTAGTCACTGCTAATTACTCTGGTTGTACTTCTAAATTTCTTTTCCAGACTATTTACTACATATAATAGTATTTACTGCAAATGCTAGCTGTACTTCTTTATCCTTTTTTCTACTTCAAGTTGTAGACAATAATTTCCATTCAGACCTGAAAAACAGACGAACCTCTCACACTTTATATTACTTTCAAATGATTCATTTTCTCAGAATCTATATTTACACTGGAGGAGCGGAGGGCAGTACAATATGCTAATATCACATACTACATTTTTAAAAAAAATTTATTGAAAAGGTATAATGCATTACAAATCATAAATTTGTCCCTACAAGCAAGAGTGCTTTTGATGATGGTCTTTTTTGTGTCAACTTTTCTAAATGTGATAGAAATACTCTTGCAAGCATTTTTTTTCAATTGTATAGGTTTATACATTTTTATCACAATAACAGGTTTGACTTACTGATTTTTTGTGGGAATAGATGGACTTAGAACTATTTATTTCTTTTTAAATCTGTAAAGAGCATCTTTTATTTCTTTCTTCAGTGTTGTTGATTGCTCATTTTCTCCCCTAACACAAAAAAAAAAAAAAAAAGAAGCAAGTTATTTTTAACTTTTCATACAGCTCTCCCCTCCCTTAGCAATTTTGTTCAAGCTCATTCCCTAGCGGTGGAATAAAGTGTACATATTTGTGCCCATATACATATTTATGCCTATAAACAGTCACTTGTACGAATTGTCTCTGAGAACTCCACAGTAAGCCAATATCAGCTTCCAGTTCTGTTCTGGAATCTAGACATTGGAGTGTCCATTATGCATCTAATTTTTTGCCTTCAGATAATAATTCACTTATGTAATAAATCTGAAGCCTTGCTTCAGAAATCTGTACTAAATGATATTATTCTATTGTAAAAAGTTTGCTAAGTAGTAAATTAAACCCTTGAGAAAATGGTATACATTTGTCAAACGAGCAATTTTGGGGTGCAATTAATGAAGAGGAAGAGTATTGTCATGAACCAGGAACATACTAACCCAAAACAAAATGGAAATACCATCCAAGCTTCAAAGAGTTTATAGAATATAACAAGAAGTAACGATGTGAGACAGTCAGTTGGAAAAGCACAAAGAAAATGAAAGATAGTGATCTTGGTACAGCAGAAGTATAAAATTTTAATATTATAGACTCAGAATATTTTGGGTTGGAAGAGATCTTTAAAGGTCATCTAGTTCAAATCCCCATGAGCCAAGCATGGACATCGTTAACTCAGTCAAGTTGCTCAGAACCCCATCCTACCTGACCTTGAATATTTCCAGGAGTGCAGCATCTACCATCTCTCTGGGCAGCCTGTTCCAGGTTCCACTACCCTCAGCTGTTCCCTTACCTTCACTGTAAAAATATCTTCCTTATTTCTAGTCTGAAGCTATCCTCTTTTATTTTAAAAGCATTATCCATGGTTGTCTTGCAGCAGGCCCTACTAACATGCCTGTACCTATCTTTCTTATAAGCCCCTTGTTCATTAAAGATGTTTCTTAAAAAAAAATACTTTTAAGATGGGTTTAAAGGACAATAAAGCTAGATGTTTATAGATTATTAAACAGAAAATGTACTAGCGAATTATTCTTTAGAAGGAGAAGTCAAAGTTTACCTTTTAAATATATCAGTAGAGAAGTACTTGGAGAGTCCTGGGAATGAAACCAAGTATTATGTTTGCTATAATGGAGAAGACAAAAACAGTAGAGAAATAGGCGAAAGGGAAGATGGAATTAAATAAATGTCATTCTGAAGGATGAGAGTTGAAACTTACTCTGTTCTTATACCTGTGAAAGGTGTTACAAGGAGATGGCAAGCTGCCATTTTATCAAAATATAAAGTAGAAAACAGTATACAGAAATTCTGTACGTATTTAACAGAACCTTGATTTGTAAATGATGAGATGTATCAAAATCTGATGATGCCAAAGTAAGCATCAAAGTGTGAAGTAAGGTGAGGGACAGGCAAATGGACTGGGAGAAAGAAGAAAAGCTGAAGTGATAGTTATTTATATTAGAGAGATAAGCTGAGAATTTAATATATACTTTAGAAATATGGAATTAAGGCAGTACATTGCCTGCAAAATATTCAGAGTTAAAGCTGCATTTAAGATTGAGGTTAACTCAATAAAGTATAAAGAGTTGTTACTGAACTCTAGGAAACATAGGAATTTGAAGAAGTAAAAGACCTTTAAAGACACTTTTACATAATGAATGACAAAAAGCAAGGAAAAGGTATGATAAAGGACACAGACTTGGAGAGTATCTCATGGAGGAGAATATGCTTAACTCTCAAATGCGGTTGATGGGGAGAATGAGCAGGGTGATACACTACAATTCTTGAGATCTGGCTATGAAATGACCATTTGCAAGGGTTTAAACTGAAAGCAAGATATGAAAGCTGGAAAAAGGATGAGCGGAACTGTAAAGGAGGTGTGAAAAACACAGGATCAGGAGGAGAGGTGATGTGATGTCCCTCCTCCTGTACCCATCTTCCAAAGCTGAAATTCATAGAATCTGGATTGCCCAGGGGCATGGGGAGCACCACAGGACTTGCTCTACAGCTGCTTTAAGGGTTTTTTTCTCTCATACCACTGACAAATATGTTCACAGCTGAGAACATAGAAGAGACAATACCCATTGCTCACTGCCAGGCAGTGAGAGGTACAAATTTTCAAACTCTTGAACTTTACGGAGGGTGGTCTAGACTTTGAAAGAGATCTCCTCTCCAAACCCCTCTAAAAAAAGTGCAGAGGTAGTGTGTTCTGAGAGAAAAGTGAAAGGGAAGAGCAGAAAGACAAGGATTTGGAGGAGGAGATTACAGCCAAGTCAAGAGTAGATAATAGGTGTCTACTTATTGTGATGTATTTCCAGTGCACCGCTCAGTGCTCCTGGGGTTTCAGCTCTGTCATTCGCAGAGCACTTTGCCATCTGCACAGCAAATGGTGTGAAAAGGTGTTTAATTCAAAGTGGCAATCATATAGAACAGTGAATAAACGATGGACTCAGCCAGAGGGAATAGCTGGTTAAAATCATATATTTTTTATACTTCAAAAAAATTTTAAGACGGTTGATTAATGTTAAAACCTCCCTGAAATTTTATTTGCTGTGACCTCTATAAATCATTTGTAATCTCTTTCAAAAGAGTCTCATCTTTTGATAATACCAGTGTTGAGAGGTTTCCTTTGATTTTTATCCCCTTATACCCCTCAAAATAAGAAAGTAAATGGAATTGTAACTTTCTTCATCCACGTGTAACCCTCCCTGAATTCAGCTGACTTATTTATTTTGCGATTTAGTGCTGAAAGTTAAAGAAAAGATGTATTAAATTCTTCCCACGAGATATAAAAAAAAGACACAGCAAACATTTGTCTATACAGCACATTTAGTCATTGGGGTATCAGGCATCACTGAATGTATCTTGCTATATCGTGACAGATTCTTGAATGGTATCGCTCAGGATTAAAGCTGACAATAAAAAAAAAAACACATATATTTGTTGTTTATGAGTTAAAATGTGAAAATATTCTTCAGTTCCTTGAGTAAAATTAAGCTATATAACTTTATGTATTTATAGTTTGATGTTTAATATGCTTTATCCACTGCAATGAAAATTTTAATGATGCATTAATATGTCTATTTTTCTTTATATTTTTCACAATATTTTTCATTATATTTCCTCTGCAGAATATCTTCATCTTTTTGGCATCATTCCACTACTTTAAACCAATTATCCTGAGAAGCAAGTAAACTTCATGTTAGCAAGTACATTATTTACACACTTAGCCTGACTTATTTAATATTCTGATTCTTAGAAGCACTAATAAGCTGCATTGTGATAATTAGAATTTCACTGTAGTTTGTTGTTAAATCTTATTTTAGAGATTTAATATGGAAATATTTTTTTAGACATAATATTTTTGGAAAAGAATCCTCAAGCCCTCTCCAGTGACAGAAATCTAGACATCATCTATAAATGATAGGCTTGTCATAGTTTAAACCCAACTAGCAACTGAGATCTTCACAGCAACTCACACCGGATGGGATGGGGGAGAGAACTGGAAGGGTAAAAGTGAGAGAACTCATGGACTGATGTAAAGACAGCTTAATTGGGAAAGCAAAAGCCACACACACAAGCAAAACAAAGCAAGGAATTAATTCAGCACTTCCTATGGGCAGGCAGGTGTTGATTCATCTTCAGGATAGCAGGGCTCCATCATGCCTAATGGTGACTTGAATAGAGTGCTATCACTCTGAATATCTCCTCCTTCCTTCTTCCCCAGCTTTATATTCTTAGTGCCATATGGTCTGGAATATCCCTTTGGAGTCAGCTATTCTAGCTGTCACCTCCTAACTGCTTGTGTACCCCCAACCTACTTGCTGGTGTGGCAGTGTGAGTAGATAAAGCTTTGACTCTTTGCAAGCACTACTCAGCAATAACTAAAACATTATTATCAACACTGTTTCCAGCACAAATTCAAGACATAGCCCCACATTAGCTACTAAGAAGAAATTTAACCCAAGCGAAACCAGCACAAACCCTTTATTAGATGCTTAAAGGTATATTTAGGATCTTGAATTCAGCCTCCTACTCTAAAATTTTGGATTTCTATTTACCAGCACCATTGAACATCATCTTGCAAGACTCAAATGACTGATGTTGTGTTAGGTGTGGGGGGTGGTTTGGGAGAGGAGGGGGAGTGGGGGGGTGCTGGGCCCTCTGGACAGGAGGGGGTTGGGNCCTTGCCCTCCGGAGCTGGCTGGGGGAGAGGCAAGGGGGTCGCCCCGGTTGTCCCCCCCGCAGTTCCCTTGACAAGAACTCACCAAAACGTGGACCAGCGGAGATTGCCATCGTGCGGCGGGTTTAGTTCCAGCGCGGCCCTGGCTCGGCCGTGCGGGCAGCAGCAGGGGTGCAGGTTCCCCTTGCAGCACTGCACGGTGTCTGACGGCTTTCCCTGGGTTCCCCTCGCAGCGCCTGCAGGTGGGAGGCGTCGGCCAGGAGTGGCTGCTACTGCTCTTGCACGCACGCCTTCCCCCAGCGCTGGCCGGCTGCTGTCCGGGGCACGGTCCCGGTGCCAGGGAGCGAGAGTCTCTGTGCCGTTTCCCTGTCTCTCCCTCGGGTGGTCACCCGATCCCTGGGTGTCGGCAGTGGGCTCTGGCGGCGGTGACGCGGACACCCACGAGTTGTTCTTTACTGGCAGTGCCCCGGTGCCCATGGCCGCAGGGCAGTAACGTCAGAAGTGCCCCGGTGGCTGCGCCGGCCCCCGCGCTGCCACGAGGGAGCCCGGCAAGAAGTCCCGCAATTCCGGCGGCCCTCGTGGCGGTGCGGGCGCGGTGGCTTCTCCGGGCAGCTCCAGCCCTCAGGGACCCCTTTTGAGGGTTCCCACGGTCGGTAGGTGCCCTGGAGAGGCAGCAGCCAGACCGCAGCTGGTAAAAGAAATGGCGTCAGGAAGCAGCACGCTCACAATTTTGTGGGAACTGCCATTTTGTTGGAGCCGAATATCTCAGAAAGAGAGGTGAAGCCGGGACCACTGGCCAATCCAAAGAGGCGAAGCCAGGAAGAAGACTGCGAGATTTGCTCAGGACTTGGAGAGCTTAAAAGCCCGAAACAACGGAAGTTTGCTCTCTTTGACTTCCTGTAAGCTGGAGCGTAGCAGCAAGGTCCCCTTCTCTGACTCCCAGGCCTCGTGGCTTGACTCTGCCTACCCTCATCGGCACCGGAGCTAAGCCAGCACAACTACAGGTGGAAAAGCTTCCCCAAATAGCATCCATGGGTTGGGGGGAGGACTTTTCACTGTATTGTGTTTTTCAGAGACTTCAAGGGCTGGCAGTTAACTACCACCAGAGAGAGAGAAGAAGAAGCGGCTTTCCCTTCCCACTGCTTCTCTTTGGCCAGCCTGCCTGGCCTTAGAAAAGCAGTTCCCTTATTCCATTTTTCCTTTTTCTTGGTTTTTGTCAGGTGCATTTCTGTGTTAAGTCTGGAGTTCCCTTAAAATGTTGTCTTTTCTTTGGTTGAGCTCCAGACAAATAAACTGTTTCCCTGTTGTTCAAAATTGTGTTCAGTTTTCTCGTCACTGTTCAGTGTGCCCCTTAGTGAAACACAGTGGTGCTTAAACCACCACAGTGTGTCTATGCAAGACATTCTCCATTTTGAATACCATTCAGCAAGCCTCACTTTTTGTTTCATTTGATAGAGAAAGACGTGATAGGATAAATTTTGACAGTGAGTAAAAAACACAATCTTTAGTATAATCTTTTCCTATATTCATATATAGCCATGGACTGACCATGAAAGTAATACTATGTTATGGTTCGAATTTTCTTGTGGAATTTTGTCATAACCAACATACAGCTTTTGGGGGGTACCTGCCAGCTTCTTGCTTCCTGCCACTATCAACTGCTCAGGGGTGGGGAGGCTGCACTGCATCCTGTGCCCCCAGCAGCGACAGCATGCCAGCTGCTGTTGGGAGTACTGGCCATGGAAGGTCTCGAGTAGGAGAGATCAGATCCCTTGAACAGCCTTGGGAGAAACTGAGAGCAAATCCCTAGACAAGACCACAGGAGAACTGAAGAAATAAAAGGGATTGAGAGTTCTGTTTTTTCTATCTCATTTACTGGGTACAGACATGTTAGGATATAGCAGTTCTGCCACATGCCCCTCACTCCTCATCTTCCTCTTCTCAGCCGCAGCCACTACAGCCACGTGTCCAGCCTCGCTCCACCACCACCACCTCCATCACAGACTGCAGCTTCCCACCAGGGCTGCCGATCTCACTTCCTGCCACTGCCCCAGGACCGCTGCCACTGCCCAACTGACCTCCCTCCTGTGTCACTGCTTCACACTGCGCTGTCATGGGAAAGCCCCTTCCATTGCACGAGTCTCTGATGTGCCAGATCCACGTGCCTCCTGCCCACTCCCACCACCTGCCACAGCATTGATAGAGTGCAGGTAGAGCCAGAGACGGTCCCAGTCCCTGTCCCTGCCTGCTGCCATTCTCAAGCCAGTTCCCACAGCCACAGCAGGTGCAAGAGCTGATCCCCATCCCTGCCTGCCACAAACAGCCACAGGCTGCCACCATTGTTGTCACATGCTCCACACGGGACAAATCGCCATGTTTTCAGCTGCTGCTGGTGCCACCTTCTGGCCAAGGCTATAGCTGTACCAAAAAAAATCTACTTCTCTATTTCCTGAACAGTGAGTGACCTTTAGGTGAAATTTTTCTTTGTCATTGTTTGGTTGTTGTCTTGTTCTGTTTTGTCTTCCATTTTTAGGAAAAAAATATTATTCGGTTTCTACACTTTGCTTGAAAGCCTCATAATTTCAATTTTGCATTAATTTCTATTTCCATTGGAAGTCCCACCTCTTAGCATACATTGTCTTAAACCAAGACATACTATCAGGTCAAGAAGAACATCACAGTGCAAAGTTTTCCATGAGATTATTATTGCCAAGTTCCTGAAGACTTCTCGCTTCGTACTCATTGATACCACCTATCCATGATGTTAACAGAAAGCTAATACTTTTGTTTCTTATATTGTATGCATCATTTAAGCATTTTTATTCTATGCTACATGAAGCAGAGCATATTGATTGAAGTAACTTGGGCACCTTGAATCTAGAGTACAATGACTTTTGCAGGAAGTGCACCCCACCTGAGACAAAGCTAAGCTTACTGATCACATATTCCCTTGCATTATTTTTATGGGGAAATAAGAAACACTTGTTACCCTGGTTTTGGTCCTTGATGAAACATATTTTTAAATCTGAGACTAGTTCACCTGATCATCTCTACAATTAAAAAAGTGTTTGAAATACACTTCAGATTTGTACAGAATAACTTATATTATGCTGAGTGTATTCACTTGATCTTACAAGGCTTATTTGAATGTATGAGACCATTTGCTGTTTGCTGAGATTGCCTTGTAAATCACAGACTTTGTTTTGAGAGGTTTTATAGGTCATTTGTGGGTGGAAGTGAGTAATCAATAAATAGTGTAGCTACGTATCTGACTTATGGTAGGCTAAATTAACTGAAAGTCTTAGACTGATGTAAACAGATAAAAAGTACATGAACATACTCTTGGTAGGTCTTGAAAATAAATTTAAAAAAAAAAAAAAGCGCGCAGTATTGGCAAACAAGAAAATGGCAATTAATTTAGCAATGGATTCCTATTTCTGCTAACAGACAGCCCAAATAAAAATATGAACTGAACTGTAGAACAATTCCAGTCCACATCCTCAGCCCAGTGATATAGGTTGAAAAATCCAAATTATAAGTGTGACAGCTGCTCTGTGCTCTACTCCTTTGATTTGTTCATTCTGAAATCTGACTCTGAACCTGAAATCCTTCAACAGCAGGCACTTGTTACTTTCACTTGTTTCTGTGTTGGTCTCCATTTTAAGAATGACTACAGAGAATTCATGATTTTGGGCTTTGTTACCCATTTGAACTTAGCTTAAATGAGTCCAACTTTGCAGAGGAAGCTAAAAGTTTCAAATCTTATACAGATCACATACTCTTCAGAAAAAACAGGTGCTAAGGACAGAGAATTCCACAATATTCTTGAAAGCATGTTGTTCTGTGAAACAGGTTTTTCTCGAATATGACTTAGCTGGACTCCTAAGAAAATGTGAAAATATTTTTTATGTTCAAACATTTGTTCCCCATCAAATGGTATTCAACATCATTCCTCCACTGCAAAACACCAGCAGAATAGTGTATCTTGAGGCTCACTGTGAATCACCCGCTGCATCAACAGCTGTTTACAGTGGCCATTTTGTCCTTTTCATTAGAGATGTTTGTAGACTAAAACAACCCTTTTAGTTCTTCTATGGATCTTTTGACTTGGTTTTATTTTCTTTTGAGAGGGGTTGTTTTTTGGGTTTTTCCCATTTTAAATACCAAGCAAATAGCACACTTGTGTGTGCTAGATTTTGTTTGCGGGTTTTTTTACTTGTTGTTTACTTTATCTAACATTCATCTCATCAGCTTTCAAAAGGAAGTTAACACCTGCTCTGTGCCTTCAGAATCCCAGAAATCATAGTGTATTTCTACTAGGCTGTTGAAAATAAGTGGTATGGATGAAGGTTCTTGGAGCTTAAGCAGGAATAGATGTATGCTCCAAGCTATTTTTACAAATATCTGATACCGCTCCACTTATACTATGTAAATATCTCAGACTGGTCATGGAAATAGAAGAATAAATCTATACTTCTACATGATCAGGGCTTAGTTTATACTACAGCTTAATATGTCTTTTTCAAGCAGTTAACAATTATTTGCCTCACTTTTATCTTTGACTACTTTTATGGTATCCTCTAAGCCATACGCCATATTCTATTGTTGTTATTCACTGTCAAGATCTGTAGTTATATGAATTCTCCACACACACACACACACACACACACACACACACACACACACACACACACACACACACAAAAACAAGCTTATAAGAGTCAAATTCATATTTACTGATATTTGAGAAAGCAAATTCTTGTTTTTAGTAATAAAAGAAATTTTTTAATATGAAAGAGAAAGTCTAAGAAAATAATTGAATGTCTAAGTTCCATTTTCTCTGCATGTCACAATTGAAAATATAGGGATAAAAACCATAATCTTCTGATTAATATTTTTGTTCAGTTCCACCTAAAATATTCAATATTAGCATCATGTAAGTATGCATTTTCCCAATAACAGCACTAAAGAACATTTTTGATAAGCTAACACAGATTTATCTAATTTGATAAAGCTACTAGTCTTTCATTAAAGTGTTGAGCAAATTAGAATGCTTCTTTCCACCCTTTTTAAAATATTGTCTCTTTTTTTCACAGTAGGGACTTAACAGTGTGTCTTTAAAGACTCGGATAACCTTGTACAAGTAAAGTAAATGTAAACCCACTGTTCAATTTAGCAAGTATTAATATGTATCACATCTACTTGGAATTATCTTTTCTTGGCAAATACTATTATTCTAGACTTTGACTTTCTTTTTTCATGGTTTATTGTTGTTGTTAGGTTTTTTGGTTTGGTTTTTTGGGTAGAGAGTGGTTTTCTAGTCTTCAGTCTTGATTCCATCACTAAGAACCATCACTCTGTCATATAGTCCAGGAAACTAAAAATGAAATAACAGGTTTCTATATCGTTGCTGTCTTTTTGTGCCTATCATGCTAAAGAATTATCTTTCACTTTTGACATTTTTATATTGATGGCTGACATGTTCACTATCATGCTTAATCTTAGTGTTATCTTCTGTTCTGCAAAAAATGTTGCCATTTTACACACATTATTTCTGAACATGTGATACTCTGGTCAAGCCTCATGGGTTATGTCCATAGGCTCTCTCATTCTCTTATCCAAAACTTGCTTAAATATTCTGATTAAGCTGAAATGACATTTGCATTTTGCAGTGTTGATGTTTATGTCTAGTAAAACAGGCAATGAAGCTGTACTTCATTTTCAAACTGTGCTAAAAGTAGAATTAACCCTTCTATTCAAAAGATGAAAAGTTGCTATGTATACCTACATTGAATAAATAAAAGTTTTTCACTCATAAGATGAAAATACATTTGTGCAAAAGTAAGCGAGAGTCCCTTTGCTTTATTCTTGCCCCAAGAAAACACATTGTGCAGGTGTATATTTAGAACCAAGGATGGATGTCATATGGTGGGTCCCTCCGGCTGCCTGACAGCCACCAAACTGTTAAAGAAGGGGTAACAGCTGCTTCCAGTAAAACTGCAACGAAGATGGAAGTGTATTAAACCTAAATTTGCTGCCCAGATCTCAAAGGAGCAGGTTTGGAAAAAAGGCATCCTGTGCCTGAGGAAATGGCTTAATACCATGGAACGAGAGAACACCAATACTAGTATCAGTCTGCTATACAAACTAACTAGCTACATTTATTTTTTGGTTTAATATACATAGATATATCAAGACAGAGAGGGCCTTGAAAGACATGAAGATTTTCATTACTGTTTTGAGTGAAACACTATTCCTCTTTATATAGAGCAGAGATTGTGTTTCAGTGCTCTCACTGAAGTAACCCATGTAAGGATCACATTAACCACATTCACCAACTGAGCTGTAAGTATTTTCCCTTTATGGGTAAAACGGAAATTGGCACTACAAGAAATGCAAAGCTATGATTCCCTTGTCTTTTGGTTTTGTGGGGGTTTTTTGGGGGGAGCATTTGTTTGTTTGTTTGTTGGGTATTTTGTTTGGGGTTTTTTCCCCCTTAAACGTGAATTGTAGCCTTTACTGGTTTAGGAACTACTTTTATGGGTAGAGGGCATTGTTTTCATCACATACTGTTTAGGAAGCATATCTGGAAACACCAATATATGTGTTTTAATGCATGGGAAGAAGAGAAATCATGTGACTGGATATACAAATTCAGAAATTTATAGCATTCCACTAGTTTAAGGCCTAACCATGCCTATGAATCACTTTGTTTGTTTGTTTGTTTGTTTTCTCTATTGATCTTAAATTAGGCTCCTTGTACTGAGATTGGTTAGGTAGAGTTGCTGACAGGAAGATGGTAGATGGATGGAAACAGACCAAGGTATCAAGGACAAATACCTAAGCTTGATCTAAAATTTTGCTGCTTAGTTTTGTCAGCATAAAATGTGAGAAAGCCATACACCAGATAAAATCATTCCTCTGTGGGGAAAACCCTTTTATTAACGCTGCTTTTCTAGCAGAATAGGTTTGTCATTTTATAGCATATTTTACATGGAAGTAGTAAAACTACTGAGGGAGAAATTCCTTCTGCTAGTGTGCACACTGACTGCTCTGAAGCACTGCTGACATACTTATGTCAATGTGGCTTTGGAGAAAAAATGACAGTTTCTCAAGTCAGCCTGTATTTATAGCTCTAGGTTAGAGAGAGACTGAAAAGGCCATTAACACTTATATGCAAAGTGCACTGTAAATAAAATTCTCTGTAATTTCTTCTTTTAAAATGATAAGACACACTTACTGTAAGGATACATTTTGGTGGAGCACATAGTTATCTTAGTTGGCTAGAACACAGTGTTAATAAAACCAGGGTTGCAATTTCACTCTCCATATGGGCCCTTCGCTTAAGAGTTGAACTTGATGATCCTTGTGGATCCCTTCCAACTCAGAATATTCCATGAAATCTATGAAAATTCAAACAATATTTATTTCACATAATATTTTTGTTTGAGGTAAGGTTGAAGATTGCCACTTGCTCACTTGAGTTTGAGTAAGAGAAATTGCCTGTGGTGTCCATAAGAGTTAAGATGGATCTTTCAAAACAGTTAGTTTCTTCTTCCTACCTGTAATCTTCCTCATGCATGAGATGGAAAATTAAAAGGGTTTAAATGTAACAGGATTTTAATTGATGTTTGTGACAGAATTAATAAGTAGGTAGCCCTGACAGAAGACTGCAAGTTGTGAAAATATATACTGAAGAATTTGCAAAAGGAACAAACAAATATTCTAAGACTGAAATTGTGTTGGATCTTCAAAATGAAGTTAGAGGTTTTAGAGATTGATACAATCACGTTACACTTAGTTTTCTTTATTTGCCAATACCAAAAGCAAAAATCTGAAAATAAAGTGTTAGAAAACTCTGGTCTTCTTATATTTTTGAACTATTCTGAAACAAGAAATTCCAACAACATTTGAAAATAATCTGTTTTTAAAAATCCACAGCCAGATTAAAGAGACTCAGATAACTTTGAAAAAGAAAGCAAAGCTTCAGATGCTTCTTCAGACTACCAGTGCAAAAATTATTGATAATAACAAGCAATATGACTTTGAATTTTTGCTAGGACTTACGTAATGGTAGCTTCAGGGATTTAGGTCCACCACAAAATTACTTTTTTCCCCTGTTATCTGGGTCCTTTGAGCTGTGTTGGAAATATTTCCTGTTTCTGTGTACATTTTCAAGCTTTGGAAATTTTTCTATTTCTTCAGGAGAGTGAAGACACTAAGATTTTGCAGATTTTAGAGATAACTATGCAGAAGTGAAAATATTAAAAATCCTGATAGGGAGGGTCTTGATTTAGGAACTGGGAGACTCAAACTTAGCTATTTCTTCATAAGTACTGTGATTCATTACTATGGACAAGGTTTGTTCAGCGCCTTTCCTATCTCTTCAAAATAAACAATTAATCATCCCATCCCAGGTGACCAGGTGACTTTTGCAGTAATTGAAATATAAAATCACATGATCTGATCTTTTTAGTTATAAGTAAGGATTGAAAGAGGAACAGATGCTGAAACCAAGTAGTTCTATCCTAGTCCCAAAGAACACATATGTCTCTGAACTATCCTCATGGGGAGTTTTGACTGTTGTGGAACCAGTGTCTTCTGACAAGGGACAAAAAATATCTTTTGAAGAATTGAATTCCAGACAGAGTTCTGCTTGAATCTTTTCAACTCTATTAATTTAGTTTTCTCCAGACATACTTCTGTAACTTTGCACTGAAACTTCCTAGTACTCTCTATGGTTCTGGAACAGAAATGAACCAGGTTTCTTTCTGCCTTTCTCAGAAGTCCCACAGGGAATATTCACACAGGATTTATCCCACAGGCTCTTGTAATTTTAGTTTACTCATTTTTTACAGAGGGAAAGAATAAAAAAAAACCTGTTTATGCACATTCCCAATATAGAATATCTACTTGAGAAGTGCAAGTTGTATATTTAGATCACTCATGATTTTACAGATCAAGGCTAAGTTGATTTTTGAATAGTTCTGATTACACTATATTGTGCTAAACTGTTTTGTCTAACTGTGTAATCAATTATAGTATAAACTGCTGCTAGCAGCTTGCAAGTACCAAACAGCAACAAAATATGTAACTAATAAGATATGCAAGGACAAAGTAAAGAGTGATAATTGTAAAGTATGAAAGTGTTAAACATCATTGCGGCTCAAATCTTATCAAGTAAACAATAAAATTCACTGCTCTAAAGATGAAATAGCCCAGTGTACTTTAAAACAACAGCCTGTATCATGGTAAAGATGAGTAGAGAAGTATTTTCAACACCTGGCAATTTATGCACTGTATATGCATTCAGAGATATAAAGGGTAATTTTCTCACAATGGATCTGATACATATTTCAGAACATAGGCTGATGCACTTTATTCTGGTATGTCAAGTCTCTTACAAAAAGAAGCTTAATTTTTACATGTAGGAGAACAAATACTTTGGTATGCAAGAGTCAGCTCCAAAGCTCATACTCTCATAGGTTTTACATGCTGTAAGAACCATGCAATGAACTAGTCTGACCTTTGTACATTGTTCAGCCTCAAGAGCTGTATTCCTGCACTATAACAAAAAAACCCCTATGATATTAGAAGATAAGCTTGACAAAGACATCTAAGCTTAATTTTAAAGTTCAGGTTATATTTGCTATTTATTTATCACTGTATTACTCTAGTGCTCAAATATACTTTGGTTAACAACTGTGATCCTAGACTCTAGCACTTGTTCCTATGTTTCTTTTCCCCTAAAACCATCCAGGCTAACTTTCCTTCCTAAGAAGAATACAAACTTCAGAAGCAAATCTTTCTTTTCAGATGGAACATTTAGATGTATAAAAATGATTTCTAGCTGTACATTGTGAAATGTAAATCCCTTCAAAATTAATGTACATGCTGCTGTTGGCTTGATAGCCCAGGGGTGTATTCCTAAAAGAGACTTTAGAAGTTTATAAGAGGACAAGGTTTTTCTCTTGCATCATTGATGTAGTTCTGCTTTGATCAAGATCATCAGTATGCTGAGATTTAGAAAAGCAGAGGGGTATTGTCAAGGAGAACTACTTTTAATGTTCACCTGGTTAGATTGGCCCATCTTTACAGATGTACACCTCAGAGAATTCATATAATACAATGTACTTTCATTGCAGATGTAAATAATTAGGGAAAGTGCTTTATTAAAACAAGCTTGAAATCTTACCCGCTCCTCTAAGACATTAATTAACTATGTGTATCCTTGTCGAAGATCAATGATTCCCATGAAGTCCCAACAGGGCTGTAATTCAGCAGTGAAGGTTTAATCTATTAAATGTAGGCTTAATCTCTTAAATATATGCTTAAATGCATTCCTATCAATCAATATATTTAAAAGTGGATTTATGTCTTATTGACTTTATAGATGATATCATCCAGTTTTGAATGGTAAAACAAACACAAACCAGAAATTAGTTCTAGGAGCTCTAAATTTCTAATATCTTTTATTTTGTCTGCTTCTCAAACTACCTTCAACCCTCTGAAGAATGAGCAAAAACTATAAGTTATAGCATCCGTTGGAGAATTTAAATGTTCCATAGTATCAGTGTATTTAATAATTAATTTTCAGCATTTTTCGAATGGAAGCAGGTCTCTCCCCTCCCACCGTCCTCCCACTCTACCCTCGGGGGTCACAGGGCTGCTTCTCACACGGTTCCCCAAACTCAGCCCTGGCTGCCGGGCAGCATTTTGCCCTCCCTTGCCCAGGCTTTCCCTGGGGCTCTTTCCCGGCCGCCCGTGTGTAATGGGTTAACCTTGGCTGGCCGCCAGGTGCCCACAGTCTCTTTAACCCCTTTTTCCCCCAAAAAGTCAGGCAGGGGAAAAGAATACGATGGCAAAGGGTGGGTTGAGATAAGGCAGTTTACTAAAGCAAAAATTAAAGCAAAGCAAAGCAAAGCCCGCGCAAAAGCAAAATACTAATCTAATCTCTACTTCCCATCCGCGGCGATGACCGGCCACATCCAGAGAAGTAGGGCTTCAACGCGTGTAGTGGCTCTCTTGGTGAGCCACCATGGGAGACTGTGGATGCCCCCCCCCTTCCTGCTTCTCCCCAGCTTTATATCTGAGCTGATGTCATATGGTATGGAATATTCCTTTGGTCAGTTTGGGTCAGCTGGCCCACTTGTGTCCCCTCCCAAAATCCTGCCCTCAGTTGGGGAAGGGACACTACAGTCCCAGTACTGTGCTCAGCAGCAGCCAAAACACTGGCGTATTATCAGCACCACGCCAGCCACCAATGCACAGCACAGCACTGTGAGAGCTGCTGTATGGGAAATGGGCTCCATCTCAGACAGACCCAATACACCGTGGCAGAGTGGCTCAACTGTGCCCTGCAGTGGGGCCGCTGGGGCCGCTGGAATTGGCTGTGCCCAGGTGGGGGCAGCCCGGGATGCTCCACACAGGGGACTCACCTTGCCACATAAAGGGAATTTTCATGGATTTCAGTGGTTTTGTCTATCTTTCCTCCTGAAGACGTAGTAAAATACTGTTCCAGCATTAAAATTAACTACTATATTAAATTTATGTAGCCAGATTTTTAAAAACCCAAACATTTCCCTGATTTTAGTAATTTATCAAACAAAAGAAAGGGGAAAAACCCAACCAAACAAACTAGAAAGAGCCTACATTTACTTTTTGTGGTGAAATAAATATTATTCAGCAGAATCCACTTTAGGTTGAATTATGTCTGTAAGGTGCTGCGTCTTTTATTATTCCTTAACTTTTAACCTTTGCCTTGCACTGATGGTCATGCTCATAGAGACCTATCTGTTCTCACTCCAAGCTTCAGTAGAGATTGTTTTATTAAAATAAATTGGAGCTGTTAGTAGTTCTGCCATTGACTTTGTTGAGGACTGTCAAACCTTATCAGTATTTAGAAGATACTTCTCAGCCAGGGAGGAGAACAAGTCCAATATTCATATTCAGGGAGCTGACTTTTTTGAGTGGGAAGTGCACTCGTAATCCTGTTTTCTCTCTAGCAGACAGGCATTAAAATTGAATTAAGGGGACCTGAGCTCTGCTTTCAGTTAAGATACCAACACTATTTGGAGAAGATTCTGTATTTCCATTTTTCTGTCTTGCCTTTGCCATGGCCGTTTGGATTGTGACTTGTCTTGACATTTTCACTTGGACAGTACCTCACTGGCAGTTCTAACTGACTTCTAGCTGCAAGTGTAATGATTAATAGAAAGAATAAACAAAATGTATAGGCAAACATAGAATTTCAAATACCTAGACTAGCATTGTATTTTGGATACTAATTCAGAGAAATTCATGAGAGATTAAGCATAAATGTCAGTGCATCCTTTGCTCTGGCACATTTGCTTATCTTGGCTCTCTGATGTGTCAGAAAACTAATAGAAAAAAGAAATAGAATAGATTCCTGCAAGCTCAGTAAGTGGAATTGATTCATTGGAAAGCCAAACGAGTGCTGGAGCTGCTACAAAAGAAGAGAGAGGAAGTGGGGAATGGCCACAGCCCAATTTAAATCTGTTTGTGCTGCTCCAGAATTATTTCCAATTGGCCAAGAAAAGTAAACAGTTTAGAATGCTTAACAGAAAATGCATGTCACCCATGCTAATTTTTTCGGATTTTTTTTTTTGTTTATAAATATTTGATAAGCAATATTTCTGTTGAATGTAGTCTTCAGGTTACTGAAGAATAAGCTGACTGATTATTTGTTAGTTTTTTACTGTAAACAATCTAGAAAAACATAATTTTCTACATGGTTATTTTTCGTCTCTAATTTTTGATCACAGACAGGGTTGGCTCAAACTGTTTTTCTTCTCTATCTTGTAAGGAAAAACACCAACGACAGCAATAAACCAGCAACAACAACAACAACAACAACAAAGACAGAAAAACCCCCCCCACAAAACAAAACACCCCCGGAAAATTATGTTATTTTGCTTGACTTTAGCAAGGCATGAAATACAAAATGAAATGGAATGTACCCTTAGAAAATTTACAGCAAATACTATCATAGTCTTTATGCTCGAGAGCAGGGCTGCTACTGTGTTCTAGACAATCTAGGAACGATGGGCTGAGTGGGACTTCATGGAAATCAACAAGGCAAATGCAATTTCATATAGCTAGGGTAGAATAATGCCATGCAACAGTCCAAGATGGGCGTTGACTGATTAGGAAGCAGTTTTTTCAGAAGAAAACTGAAGGAGCATGGTGAAAGCAAATTGAAGAGGAGTCCACAATGTGCCTTGCAGAAACTAAGGCTAACTGCACCTTGGGCAGCATTATCAGGCATGTAGCAAACAGGCCAGGGGACATGATCCTTTCCTCTACTCAACATTTGTGCAAACGCATCTGGAATATCACAACTCTGCTTTGAGCAGGCGTTTAGACAAGGTGACCTTAGGGGATCTCCTCTAACCTTAAGCATTCTATGATTCTAGAAACAACTTCATACATGTAATATGTAATTATTAAGACCAATGATATGCAACACTATATTTATTGTTCCTAGATGATGTGTCCTTTCTGGATGCTCAAAGATTTGAAGATTTTGATTCCCAATTAACGTGAGTACTTAAAATCCAGTGTAAAAAATCAGTGAAGAAGTGCAGTGGTATAGAATTGTTGATCATATCTTTCTAGTGTAAGTATTCATATAATATGTCCTTGGTGCCAATATTTAGAATGTGCAATGGATTCTGTTAACACTGTTTTCTCTCTGGTAGTTTGAAATCCTCCTAAACCACTTGAATGGATGCTTGAGGACATTACATACTCTTACCCTCTTTAAACTTGAATGAGTGAGAATTTTTTTTTTGGCACTCCATTAGTAAGGAACCTTTGCCCATTCTTTATGCCCAGTGACAGTCTGCCAAGTATATACCTATCATGACTTTATACAAGGAACTGTTGTACTCTTGGAGAAATCCGATGTTCTGAAATACTGAGGGTGAATTTTTAAGTAAAACTTTTTGTATTAATGTACTGAAGAATTATAATTGATATCTTTATGGCTTTTTGAGATGCCATAAACCTCTTGGTAAATCAAGTGGCTTTTTGTGAATGAGAATGTATTTTTTGTACATTTCATAAAACATGATTTTGTATAAATTTTATATATCAAAAGCATAAAGAGTAATTATTATTATTATTCTTTAAATTATAATGTATAACTGGAAGTTTTGCATAGTTCCCACAATAGAAGTGTGTTGCATAAAGATTTATATCTGAAAAAACCTGTCTTTCTTCACTGAAAAGTACTATGAAGTATACAGCACACATAAAAACAAAAAATCTGAATCTACAGAGAATTATTAAAAAGCGAAGCCATAGCATAATGACATAAAAATTCCCATGCTGACTTTTCTGAGACAAGATGTATGTTACAATTGTACTACATTAATAAAAGATTAGCTAAATATGCCAATTATCTCTTAAGTATAAATTTTCCCCCATATTCAGTATGACTAGGAAGTTGGAAACTATTTGAACAATTTGTTCCATTTTTGTAATCTCAAGATTTTACATTTTTAGAAAACCAACACCTCAGTTTGATTAAAAATAAAACTTTCTTTTTTTAAAATTCCACCATATTTTTTTTCTTTAATTATTAAAAGGTCTGGCTAAATTGTGACATGAGCAGTTCCATTGCTTTCACTGGAACTGGTCGTAAGGAGCTTGATCCAAGGTCTGGAGAAAGGGATTTTTTTCCTTCTGATTTAAATAGGGGCTAGAATAATTTTATAATTCTGTTTCTGAGTTCATCTATATTAAGTATTCAGTGCAAGTAGAATGGGTTGAGGGTTTTTTTAATCAAGAAAGTATATTGCAATTGGAAATGGTCAAGGGTGTATTTATTTAGTTAGTTTAATGAACATACTTTTGTGCAGTTAGCAGTAACACCAGGAATAGATCATTTTTGTTTTCTGATCTAACCTGGTGGGTATAAACTATTGATTTTAGTGTGGGATGACAGTAAAAATCCCAGTATGATGAGATTTCTCTTGATTTGAAGGCACATTTTTAGGTCTAATACCATGGTAAGAATGACAAATGTTTCTACAGAGGCTTAAAACCATCTATAATCAGAGCTACTTTAAAGGTACTGAGAAGAAAGAAAAATCATAGAGATGCTACTAAACATAATAATACTTTTCCGTGTACGTTTTTATTAGAAATGTGTTTTCTTTTGTTAAATTACCAAAGGTTAACCCTGTATTTCAATCTGCTATATAAATGTACATTTGACACATTAAAATGTGAGCATTTAAATTTCTATTTGTTGCTGAGATTTTTATTGTCATTTTAATGCTAGAGAATAACAGGGGACTTTTAAAAAAGTTTAAAAAAGTGAAATAACTTTATTTTCAATATAACTGAAAGCCAAGACCAAGAGCCTTGGGGGCAACTATTTTGAGGAATTTGGGAGGACGACTTAATCATTCCAAGATCTGCCACAGGCCTTTTCTGCTCACAGTGTCAAACGCTTTGGTGAGGTCAATGGAAGTTACAGAGTCCTTTGTTCTGTTCCCTACACTACTCTTGCAGTTGTCTGAGAACTAGTACCATGTCTATATATACATGTCTGTAGTATGTGTATGTGTATATACATGTCATGTGTGTCAGTACACGTACATGTCTGTAGTGCTCCTATTGGGTCTGAAACCACACTGACTTTCAGGTAGAAGTTGTTCTGAGATAGCTGGTACTAGTCTGTTCAAAAGTATTCTTGCAAGGATTTTACCAGCAGTAGAGAGCAAAGTAATACCTCAGTAATTCAGTCTGATTTTTCTCCTTTCTTCATGTTTGCTTGGCCGCATCAGAAGATGCCTGTTGGCCGCAGTTAGCCAACCAGGTGGAAGGTGGAGATGAGCTTCGGTTAGGCCACCTGTCCTGGTTTGGTGGACAAAATATTGTTTTATAAGTACTGGATGTAAGATGCATTAAAGAAATAAGAATTTATTATATGAGGTAGAAAAAAATGGAATTAAAAATATTAAAATACCAAAAAGCCCACAGAGGGAAAAACCAACAACCACTTCCCAAAACCCAAAAACACCACGAAAGCACACACATGCACCCACAAGTCCAACCCATCCAGGTAAAAACAAATCAGAGAGAACTTATTCCCCATTTCAATGTCCTAAAGTGTAGTCCATTGAGGTAGACAGCGGAGGGGGTTAGCAGCCATGGGAGGCAAAGATGAGATGATGATGAAATGGCAGTGTGCATCCATTGTCCTCAGATCTGAGGCAGAGGCAGTGGTTGCTGCTGGTGGACCCGGTGTTGGATCCAAGATGGTGGACGCTGGAACCCCAGGCAGCAAGTGACCACCTTCTGCGATGAGCTCCAGATGCAACGAAAGAGAGAGAAGGTGGGAAGTCCTCTGATTATACACTCCTCAGGCCCTCCCAGAATCCCCTGTCCTGCACACCTCCCCCAGCCTGCCCCAAAAGAGGGATGGACTTGCCCCTTGCCAAATTCTCATTGGTCTCTCTGGTCTCATCCTGCCCCAGCTCCGCCCCAGCTCTGCCTCCGGGCAGGAGTGGCAGGCTTCCCAGGGCTTGCGACCTCCCTGCTGCCCCCACCATGTTAACCAGCTCTGGGATCCACAGTTCTGTCCTCCCTCTCTCAGCAATTCCACTTCCCCCGGTATTTTTGGGTATTCCTGGCTGTCTTCGTGGCATGGGCAGTGCCACGCGGGGTCACTGTCTCCTCGCATCCCCCCCTTTCCATTCTTCCCACTCCCAGCCCCCATACGCATCTTCCCCCACCCCCACCTCCCCTGAAGATGAAAAAACCCCAAACCATAGACCAAACGGAACAACAGGTAGGGAAGGGGAGGGCAAGGAGGGATAAATCGGGGGAGGGAAAAATCCTTTATTTAAATCCAATTAATAAAAAGGAAAAAGTTTTTACAAACCTCGGCTAACCCACAACACCACCTTTTCTAGGCCCCTCTCCATGTGCAGCAAGCCGTGCTCTCCTTGAAAGGGCTGCTTGGTCATTCAAGATGTTTCCAAGCAAGACTGTCATCTCCAGCATCGGTCTCCAGCGACCAATGTCCTGAACCACCTGCACGCAGAATTGGGTCTGCAGCTTCCAGTGCACCTTATCACCTGTTGTTTCCTCCCTTGTCTGTCACTACAGGACTTTACAAATGTGGGTGCACCCTTCGAGCATGTACAATGGATTTTTTAGGTGAGGCTTAGCATGCGCAGAACTGGCCCCACCCTTTGCTCCTAAGATTCATCTGCCAGGGCCTAGCAAGCCCAGACGGTGACAGCAAAGACCTCAGGATGTAGGTTTGGTTAGAGTATCCTTCTCTGAGATGGATGGCCTTAATGGGCTAAGCGAGCTCCATCTGCCCGGGTTTGGGGTTAGAGTTGTCCTTCTCCTAGGATAGCTGCCCTAAGGCTAGTGAGCCCATCCTACCCATGGACACACTTAGTCTGGCCCTTCAGTTGAGACATGTCTGGCATGGGAGACCCTACTGGAGACATATGCCTATGCCAGCACAGCTCGTAAACTCATAAGGGCACGCATGCTTCTCCCCCACGACAAGGAGGTGTCCGTGGAGAAGATGGTATGAGGTACTGTGCAGGAAAAGCCCTAAAAAAGTAAAAAAAAAAATAAGTAAATCGTGCATTAAAGAGAAAAAAGTTTTAAAATTCATTATAACATGGTGCCACATCATTAGTATACTTAGGTATTTTAAATAGCATTCTATATATTAGATTAAGGTTGTTATAAAACTGGCTCCTTAGCTTAGCTAGCTATTTCCAAAAAAGTTCCTATAGTAGGATTTTTTTTCCAAATTCCTACTCATCATGATTTTTACTGTCCAAACACACATACAGATAAAGCACAAAGACACCTACTCCTTTCTTTAATAGGAGAAGTTTCTTTAAATCTGAGAAACAGCTGGAAATCTTGTGTAGGACTAAGGTAGGATTATATTTCCATTTTAGATTTTATACTTACAGATAAAAGCTATCGCCCATGCAGCAGGATAGATAAGATGGCTGACAGCACTAAGCTGCCTTCACTAAGCAATGCTGATGGCTGCCTTTTTGGCAGCCTGGGGCATTATGCATGATTAAAGAAAAAAACTTAAGCTAAACCAGACACTTTAAAAAGAAATACACTTTGGAATAATGTTAACTCTACTTAGCACCTCGGATTTCACTGTATATATCTTAATAGTCTTAAGCAGCTCCCTTTGTAAGTAATTCATCCAGGAGTTAATGTGTCAAGTTTAATACGCATCAAAAAAAGCTCATTTGTAACTAAAAGGTTCATAATGCAGAGGAGTTTTTCATCTTGGACATGTAATAGCCAGCCTCCAAGCACAACACACCAGAATATAAATCCTACCACAAGAAAAGACTGGCATGAATTTTCTTGCTGTTATTTCCCTTCTTATCTTCCCAGATTCCAAAGAAATTGTTATATGTTGGACAGATGCTGAAAATATGCAAAAAATCAAAAGCTATTCTCACTACGTAAAATTCAAGATTTATATTGGCTAGCTTAGTAGTCAGGAAACAGCTCTTGGGCCAGGAATGCTTTTTTTTCTTTCTTTTCCTGTTTTAAGCTTGGTCTCACACTGAACATGTTAGGAACGTTTGGCTATTTAAGGTCAGTGAAAGAGAAGTAGAGGTAATTGTGCTCTCTTTGGCATTTAACAAACAGATTTTCATCAGCCGTTGTCCACTGTGTTCCCTTCCAACCTTACCTGTTCTGTCATTCTGTGATTCTTCTTGCAATGCCTTGATATGTTGCACTCTCATATAACTTTCTAGATGGAGTTCAGCAAATTATATAGTCTACATTTTATAAAACTTCAAGATTTTAAGGGGAAGTTTTAGTAGGCAAGCCATGAGGCAACTAACTTTTTAAGGAAGACTGAAGAACAAAATTAGTTAAGTTCTAGAAGAGGGAATATTTAGGCCTTCTTCATTTATCATGACACAGCTTTGAGAATTAGTTTAAATTCATATATGATACAGGCTTGACAATTTTTGCAAAAGATGAGAAACTCTGCATTTTATCTTTTTATTTTTAATTATATTATAGAATAATGGCATCCTGTCTTTGATAGCTGGACTTCTCAGGAACATCTGTTCCAGTCTTTCTCTCTTCTAGAAAGATCTATGATTTTCCTGGTCCATCTGGTCATCTAAAGTAAAATGCTGTCATGAGAGAACTCTCTGGACTTTTTATATTTGAGATTTGCGGTCATAAATCCCAGTCTCTGCAGAAGTTTATTGTCTTTTCCCAGAGAATGAATATTCATCTAAGAAGAAGCTTTTTAAAGGGACATACTGAGTAGATAAAGAATAAATTTGTGTGTGAGCATTTGGTTGAGAAAGCACAGTATCTTTAGTCCATTTGGAGCAGTTTAAATCTTCAAAAATTTAGGTTTTAATCCTTAATGTGATTTGTCTGTTTAAAGTGGAACAGCCACAGTAACAGAACAGAACATCCTCAAATAGTCAGTTTTTAAGCACTTAGAACAGTGTCCTTGCTTGGAGGAAAGTGACAAAATAGTGTTTTGAATAGATGTTTAAAACATTTGAGGTAACTAATTGTGTAGTATTCCCTGTAATCTTTTACGTAATATTTGTAATGGTTTTAGTTGTGGAATTGCTATTTTTATTCTTGGAACTATGTGGGTGATAGGAGAACAGGCTGTTGCTTAAGTAATTCCATAGAATTATCTAAATAAGAAAATATAAACTTTCTTTTGATTCTTGAAAAAGTCAGTGGGATTTCACTATTGGTATTAAAACAACACCTAAATAATTCCACATAGCAACAAAGAGGTTCTGTTTGAGGGAATTCGAAATCTAAAGGAACAATAATGTCCTATTAACATCAAGCATAAGAATCAATTGACACTTTATATTGGAGGAAATGGAAAAACAAGAATGTAAAATTAGGTGTCTTTTCTAACCTCATCCACTAAATTGACAAAGCTAGGGATCATTTTTATATTCTTAGTTCACTACTTTACCATTCTTTCAACAGAATTCTGCCAGAAAGATGAGAAAAATAGTAGAAACTATCTGACAGAAAGCCTGTAACTCTAGTTATGGCTAGAATAATTCCATGCCACCACTAATGGAGTCCTCCTATTGACTGTGGTAAGGCTAGAATTTCGTGCACAGTTTTAAACATGTCATTTTCATAGAAATCCTGGAAAATTGTATAATTGATCAAGTATGTGATTCATTCTAAATATTCAAAATACAACGTTAAAGCTTGTAAGACCTTGATCTTGCAGCCTCCACAGATATTCAAGCACCATTTTCCTTTACCTAGAGTAATCTCTTTCAAAATTTCTGGTAGCTGGAAATATCTATTAAATTAATTTGCAAAGACATGTATATTATATATCTATAAACGCTGAAAAATATGGTGTTATGTCAAACTGCAAAAAAATCTTCATTTCCCCCTCCAGGAAACTGGAAACCTGAAAATGCTATTTCCAGGAAGGCCTATCACAAGAAAAAAATAATAATAATAAAAAAAATTGTTAGGCAATCATCAATGAAGGCAATACAATAGTATATAATTATGGAACAAACTAAGCTATGGTCACCTCTGTTTGGACATTAAATGATAACTGCAGCAGGTGTGGGAATAAAAACAACTGGATGTGAAAAATTTTAACACTTAAGTTTAAAAAAACTAAACCAAGCCAAAAACATTTTTCTCTTGCCTTTTCTGTATGACAGCTTTTGACATTAAGAGACAGCAAGGATCAGTAGAAGGAAAGAGGGACAAAATAAGTAATTTCCTGTGCTGAAAAATGTAATACCAAAATATTAATAGATGTGAGAAACTAATAAAAGTGATAGTATCAGAAGTGATAATAACATTTTGTTCTGGGTATCATGATAAACTAAGAGGAGCACTAAGGTAAGCGATAGACTATACATAGACGTGTGGGTGAATCAAGCACTGTTTTTCACTCTGTGTACAAGCAGATACCCTTAAGCTGAGAGCCCCTCATTCAGTTCTTCATACAGTATGAGTTGTGAGATATGAGTCTCAGTTCAGCTATGACACAGAGAATGCTGAGCATCCTCTGAGAGGGAGTGGGATTACTTACTTCACCAAAACTCTCTGGGGATCCACGGAATAAAGATACTTAACAACAGTTTGCTCCATAACCAATATGGCAAGACAACACTAAAGAATTGATAAAAACTAAATCATTAACTAGGTTGAACAAGCTATCCAAACCTTCTCTACTGGGCTTTAAACCCCACTATTTCAATGTTAAACTCCAAACTGCATTGATTTAAATGGAGATGAGAGAAGTCTAGGTTTTGTCACCTTCTTTTCATTACATTGTCTTGCTTGTCTTGATCAGCTGTGAAGGCAATGATAACAGGTAAAATACCAAGATGTCTGTTGATCTCATTTGTATAGTTGACATTTGGATAGTGTCATGGATGCAAACTTTTGGTGCTTACATATCTTGTCGAGAGCAAACCAAGACAAAGCAACTGAAGACAATTCAGCAGAAACAGAACTCATTTGTGACAACCACCACCCCACCTTTACTATTAGATGTCAATGTTTTCAGAAGCAGATCTATGTACTTGTGGTTTGAATCATTTTTTATCGTCTAAGGGGCATGCACAATAAAGATGATGGAAAACTGAACAAAATTAGCAGCAGGGGGGCAGTTTATTACTTGAGGTTTACAATAGGGAAAAAGGGACAACTTATGGGGAAATGTTACACAGAGAAACACTTGACACGCAGAAAACCAACAACAAACTCAATCCAAGCAGAAAGTTCACTCCTAGTTTTTGAAAGTAAATTCAAAATTTATGCAAGAAGCATCTATTTTTTAAACTGAAAACAGGTGATGTAGAGTTAGTTTTTGTTTGTTTTTGTGGGGGTTATGGTTGCTTTTTTGTGTTTTTTTTGTTTATTTTTGTTTGTTTGTTGTAGATGTTTTGTTTTGTTTCGATGGTTGTTGTTGTTTGGGAGGGGGAATGGAGGGGTTAGTTACGGGGGGGTTTTTCCCCAGATGTATTCTCAGGGTCTATCAAGTTTTCTTTTAAAGATTAGGACAGTGAAACAGTATCAACAACAAAAACTGCAGCATCTAAAATGAGATACAATCAAAGTTACCTGTATCATTATTTGCAGTTATTTTGAGCTCTTTTTTTTTTAGCTCAGATTTTAGTGAAATAGTTTTCTGGTTAATTTGTGTCATTTTAAGACAACTCATTAGATGCAATCATTTTTTCAGTCATGTTTTTTTTGAAGAAGAAAGAAAGCAGATGTAAAAATGTTATTCTACAGGTGCTTAAAATAAGTGGGTTTAGACTTTCAGAGTTTGGTGAATAGTTATTATGAATAGTATGTATGTAAAAACTGGCAATGCACAAAGAATTTTTCACACAATCTCTAATTTTCTCATAATTACCTCTACGTTTTTTCTCCAGTTACTGATCTGTTCCATCATAGTTTTCTCTGCCTGCCCAATTTCTGGGACAAAATGCTGTAATATACTTATTTTACTTGCACTCTTTTTTTGTCCTCTGAATTGTTTGGATTGCTGTATATAATTTTTTGGCAGCAGTCACTAAGAGCAGTTAAATTATTATAACCTTTACATATAATTACAAATTGTGCCATGAAGGTAGCAATTGAGAAAAGATTTTAAATTCATCCTCTAAAGTGTTTATATCACTCCAGAAGTAAAAAAATGAGATTTCTTGTTTCTTATAATCTCAACCTATTAAAAATTTTTGATTTTTCAAATCCAGTTTTACATTGCTGTTAAGAGGTAAGGGAGAATACTTTCTAAAACATTTTTAATTTATTAATTTTTATAGCTGAATTTGCCTATTTTTTTTTTCAACATTAGAAAAAGAACTGTGGTCACCAGCTAATGTTTGATTAATCAATCAATTAATCAGTATTTTTCCTCCAGAAATAATGAACAATTTTACTATAGCAGTGGTATTAGTAACTAATAAATGACATAAACCATTTTAAAATAAAAATATTCTCTTATAAAATTGTATTAAAATATTTTCACAATTACTTTTGTGTAACATTACAGTGAGTAATAATAAGCTTTTAGTCATGTTTATTTATTTTGCATGTGCTCTTTTTTGTTTTTAGTAAAATGGGCAAGACACATTGACACTGTTAAAACTGTGGAATTTCCATTGAAATCTCAGCTGAAGGACGTGGGAGGTGAGGCTTTGGGTTGTTTTCACACAACATTTCAATTTTCAGTCTAATGACATTGACCGAAGTTCCAAATTTTGGATCTACAATAAATTTTGTAAAATATCACAAAAGCTTTTCATTACCAAGGAAGGATTTGTCCAAGGAGATTGTGCTGGGTTTTATTTGCAAATTTTAGCTGGCTGTATATTTTAAGTAATAATAAAAGAGATTAAGTTTCTAAACAATTTGAAACTTACAGGGAAAAAGGAAATTAATTTTATCCTGAAGCTTTTACTCTTGATTCAACAACATACAAATACATTGACTATTTCTTATTTTGTTCAAGTTGATAAATAATCTGTGCTTGTGGAAGAATACAAATATTGTATATCAGGGGGAATATTTCTGGAACATCATCTGTGCCTTCTTCTTGAACAGACTGGACTGTGTTTCCCATAGCCTCCTGAACTGCTTTCGGAGTTTCAAAATATTCTCAAATAAGTTACTCAAGTCAGATTTCAGTTCTGTTATCAAAAACAGAAAAAAAATATGTCTCTTGTGATTTCATTTGCATATTTTGATTGCAGACAAAGTTCTGTACTACTTCATGCCTCATTCTAATTTGTTATGCAATGTTGCATTGTTTTCTCAGAGTTTTATTTCCACACTTGCATTAGCAATGGGTGAATACATCTGGCTGTATGTTACATTTTGTGTCCAAATATCCTGTTGAAACTTAGCATTGCTATGTTGCTGTAGAGGAGTCGAGATGAAGTCAAGAAGAAGGTCCTATGTGCTGTGATATGCAGGAAGCCAGACAGCTATCTCCTTCCTCTAAGAACCTGGAGTCTATCAAAAGCTTTAAACAATATAAACTAGTATTTAATTGTTGTTCATCTATCATGGACAAGTCTGTCATTTGGAATACTTTTATAAATGTTTTCCTTGTCTCCTATTATTGTCCTAAATAATGACAAACCGCTGTCATATACAAGGGCATGACCTTTATATGCCAGTAGTGTAATAGTCACACTTCATTTTTATCTCAGTATTCCCAGGTCTTGTTTCCAACCTTAGAAATAAGCAACTGAACAGATTATTATCTGTTTCCTGATCGCTTTTCGTTTTAAGCTTGAAATGGAAGACAATTTATACTTCTGATAATCTAGCACACATGAATTACTTAGGTGTTAGAGAAAGCTTGCAGTGAAGGCATAGTAACTTGAAACCACTCATTTTTCCATTCATCCAGTGAGCTCTGTCCTGCCATAAAACAACAAACAAACTAACAAAAAATCAACAACTATATTACACTTTTTT
>VXBA01000518.1:488793-546100 GCA_013399895.1 Serilophus lunatus | reverse complement strand
TTTTGAATTATTTAGATTTGGCATACATTTTGCTTGAAGTGAAATTGAAAGGCTGGGCAGGATTCAAACATTTAAAAGAAATCTTTTGGAATTATTCCATGACTGTTTTGAAGTCAGTGATAGTTTTTCTAGTTGACTTCATTGATGCTAGATCAAACAGCTGTGTTAGTTTGTATGTTTTCTCACTAGAAATTGATTTTGTAAGTGAACATTTGGCCTCATTGAATTTCATCCATTTATTTTTTTTTTAACTTTAGTTGGTATCTCACTCATTACATTTAATATTAAATCAAACCCCAGAATCTTCCTATGGCCTGAAGTCTATGTGATCTAAGTTAGGAGCAAAGATATTCAGGGTTGTGTACATTTAAATATTGCCCTGCTTCTAAATGCAATCAAATGTGTCAGAACAGCAGGTAGGAAGACACATAAATAAAGCATAATTGGCTGACTACAGATTTTAGTCAATAGCAAAATGTTTGATAAGGTGACCTTCTAAATTAGCCTGGTTTAAAGATGCAATCTTTCTAAATAGACAGACACAAAGAAGCCTATTAGCAATAGGTGTGTTGAAAGTAAAAGCCAGCAATCAGGTTTGATGATTACTAGATAAAAAAGGTCAATTTTTAAATTGCACATTTAACCACTGACGCTTTCTGCTTTAGCAGGAACAATTGCTTAATCAACACCACTTAGGTCCAAGAGTTAAATTCTGTTCCACCAGAATGTTGTCATCTTGCTTGTTCAAACAGTAGTTTATATCAAAAGAGGAGATTACAGATAATTTTCTGCTGTTCCTTTGACTGGTTTTAAAAAGCTGTTCTAAAAAATTATTTCTGTTGTTCATGTTTACATGCTAGAAGAGCAATCCAGTGCAGCCAAAATGACTGCAAAACAATATCTGGAGCTTAAATGAAAATAGATATTGTTAATTACCTAGCAAAAAAAAAATACTTGCTTTAAATATATGCCGTTCACTTTAGCAATCTTTTAAAATATCTCTCAAGTAAGAGCAAAATGCTAAAAATTTTTACACAAGTGAAAAAGGTCACAATAAAGAGGCGACTATATATACTGTGTGGGTTTTCACCATTACCTCTGTATGTGACAAGGTTCCATCTGCTGCACATAAGAACTATTAATTTAATTTTTGTATATACAATCTTTGCTTGTTTGGTGTTAAGATATATATAAGGTATAAAACATCCTAGAGATCAAATATCTTGATCTAAATAAGGGCAACGAAAAATAGTTCCGTACTATCTCATATGGATTTGTATAAATCTGAAGGCTATAAGAAAATCTAATCCTAAAATATTTGGTAACACCTTAATTTATCAGATGGAATTTTTTTTTCTTTTTTCATGTCATAAGACCTCTTCTGATTTCATTTTAACTGAAGCACAAAGAAGGATGCTAAGGTACAGTGTTTTCTACAGGTGATTAACACAGGCGAAACCTTCCTTTCCATTTCATTGGTTATTTATCATAACGACAAAATATATTGCTTGTATTTATATAAGATGGAGTGAATTTGGTGTACATACAGACTAACATTTCTGTCAGCTTCCACTAGAAAGAGCAGCAGAGATTCAGGCTAGTCACTCTACTATAGCAATGATAGTTCTGCTTTTCATATTAATCTCATTTTTTAAATCTCTGAGACAGAAGTTGGCAGTTTTAAGACAACAAAGAGAAAAAATAAAGGAAAAAAAGAAGAAGAAAGAAAGACAATTTGTCAGTCTTTACATGAAACACTGCTTCTTACTTATTTCTGGCCTCTAAACATGAAAGATCTTGTTGGTGTCCCCAATTAAATGTAGGAGATCAAAGAAGCATTGATATATAACCTGCTGTCTGTCTAGCAGTATTTCAAAAGAGAGATCAACTGAAAATTATAGAAAAATGTGCCATAAGTTGCTATAGTGTAGCTGTTTTCTGTTTTGTTTTATAGCAAAAATACAGCTTTTTTTTCTTTCTTTTTAAGAGAAAAAAGAGGGAAATTGCAGGCGATCTTTCCAGACTGTTTTCTGTTATCAGACAATTACATAGGTATCAAATGGAGCATTAAATGACATGAGGCAGAAATACCAGAATGCAAAGTTCAAAAAGTATTTATGTCAGAAATATCAAATTACTATTTGTCTTCACTGGCATCCACAATATCTTAGATATTCTATGTGGTCTGTATGAGATTCTTGAAAACTTTTATTTAGAACAGTGTAAGCTTTAATTTTCAGATAATAGTTTAGATCAATAAGAGAAAAAAGAATCAATATGAAATATTTTGAATTTCACAAAATCACAGAATTAACAAGGATGGAAAAGACCACTGAGATCAAGTCCAACCTATTACCTAAGATCATCCCATCATCTAAATCATGGCAATAAGTACGTCATCCGATCTCTTCTTAAACACATCCAGGGATGGTGACTCCATTACCTCCCTGGGCAGCCCATTCCAATGCCGAATCACTCTTTCTGTGAAGAAGTTTTTCCTAACATCCAGTGTAAACCTCCCCTGATGCAGCCTAAGACTGTGTCTTCTTGTTCTGTCACTGGGAGCCTGAGAGAAGAGACTGATAGCCACCTGAATACAACCTCCTTTCAGGGAGTTGTTGAGAGTGATAAAGTCTCCCCCAAGAGACTCCTCTTCTCCAGCCCAAACAACCCCAGCTCCCTAAATTGCTCTTCACAGGGCTCGTGCTCCAGTCCCTTCACTATCCTTGTTGCCCTTCTATGGACATATTCGAGCATCTCAACATCTTTCTTAAACTGAGGGGCCCAGAACTGGACACAGTACTCAAGTTGTGGTGTAGCCAGTGCTGAGTACAGTAGTAACTTCCCTAGTCCTGCTGCTCACAAGCCAGAACGCCACTGGCCTTCTGGGCCACCTGGGCACACTGCTGGTTCATGTTAAGTTTCTTATCAATCAGTACTCTCAAGTCCCTTTCTGCCTAGCCTCTCTCCAGCCACTCAGTCCCCAGCTCTGCATGGGGTTATTGTGGCCAAAGTGTAGAAGCCAGCACTCAGATTTGCTAAACCTCATGTTGTTGGATTCAGCCCATCTATCCAGCCTGTCAAGATCCCTCTGCAGAGCCCTCCTATCTTCTAACAGATTGACACTTGCTCCCAGTTCAGTGTGATCTGCAAACTTACTAATGATGGACTCCATCCCCTCGTTCAGTCATCAATAAAGATGTTGAAAAAACCTGGTCCCAACACTGAACCCTAGGGGACCCCACTAGTGACCGGTCGCCATCCAATGCAACACTCCAGTCATATGAGTCATCTCACCATATTTCTGTGATGGCAACTATGTCATATCTCTCCTGTTGTACCAAAACTTCTAGCTCTTGTTTGTTGCACATACTTCATGCATTAGAAATCATGCACCTCAGCTGAGTTGCTGAATTCACCTTTGATTTCTGTTCACCACCTTCAGTGTACCCCTGAGAGAAGCTGGTTCCATCTCCTTCCCCCTTCAAACCTAATTTAAAGCCCTCTCAATGAGCCCTGCCAACTCATGGGCTAAAACCCTTTCATTTCCTTCTATGTTTTCCCTTTAAACTCATCTTTCCAATTATTCTAGTGCAAAAGGCTGAAAAAGTGATGAAGAAAGAAAAACTGGAGAATAAGGGGAACATCACTGTCTCCCCAGTAAAGATTGGAATAATATATTTTTGCTAAAAGTGTGGGGTTTTGTTAGGACATCCCATTGCAAAAAATTCTACTGAATATTTTTTAACCTTTTTGTTCTTTCTTTGATTGTCCACATAAAAACAAGTTATCTATAGAGTTAACAATTTTGTTAATTTTTTTACTTGTCTGATTCTTTTACAGTATAGAGTCAGATCTGGTAGAATTTAAGTCCTTATGCCATTCTCATCTCCTGGCAAAGGCAAGATACATATGTGACTGATACCAAAGCATTGTGACATGCATTTTACTGGCCTAGAACTCGGTTTCTGCTTTTTGGTGGAAGTCTGAGTGCTTACCTTTAGGTACTCAGTTTCACATATCTTCATAGCTTTAGTGCTGCAAGTCTACTTCTTTTAGGTTGTTGTTAAATAAACTCAGTACATACCACTAATGCAAGATTTAGCTATAACTTCACCTATGGGATGAGTAGATTATTCAGTCTTTATGTTCTTTACACGAGTCAAATGGATGATGTGTGACTTTGAAAGGCTCTTTGATGCCGGAGCTACTCTGCTATCCCCCTTGTGTAAATCGCTTTGAGATTTCCAGATGAAAAGTGTCATGAAAGCTCTAAATGGTAATATTGTTATTATTTATTGTATATTAAGCTAGACTAAACTGCGCATTACTTTTTTGTTCATGCTTGGAAAGAGTAATGTATACATAACTCATATTTGAAAAAGTTGGTATTCGGAAAATTTGCTTTGTCCCCTACCATCTGTTTCCATTATCAAAGCCAGAAGAGAGTTTTACATGGACAGAAACAGAATAAAGGTGGCAGATTCATTTCACTCTTGTATATATTGAATCAGGGATGTTTCTTAGTTCACCTTCTAATTTTCATGCTTATCCAGCTTTTCAGAGCCTTTGGGCCAGTCACTAATGGTACACATCATTGGGTTGTGAGAAACTTAATAGTTTCATAAACTTTATTACACTGAGGTTTGTCTATAAACATCTCAAAATCTAAAATTACAAATAATTGCTTCTCATTAGCAATGGCCTATAAAGTGTTTATTGATTCACCAATACTAAATCTTTATAAAATAATGTGTTCAGGACCAGAGGAAATAGCTTGCAAACTATTAAACACATCCTGGACTAAAAAGCAAAATGCATGACAGAAAAACAGTTAAAAAAATATGAAGAACTATAATAAATTTTCTTGCTTTTAAGCAGAGCTCAAGGAATTAACTGAGACGCTTGACTTAAACATTGAAGGTGCATTTAAATTCATAGATATACAGCAAGAAATTTCGGGCAGAGATGTTATTTGCTGATTTCAACTTTTTTGAGTTTTTCTGTCATGGCCACATTTGCCTCTAGTTTTACATTCAATAACAAATTTTTCAAATAACTGTAGAAAATGTTAATGCCTTGTACAAAACGAGTCTTCACCTTCAATGTGGTGCCTGGCCACTAAAATTATATTAATTGTAATATTAATTGCTGAAAGTGTTGTCAGCCTGCTAGGTAACTACAATTATGTAGAATTCAAAGGCTGAAATCTAAACTGAAATGTGATCTTAGATTCTACACATTGACTGAAGTCATTGACAATTATGACACACATTACATATGTGAGTGGTACTTAGAGAAAGCCCAACATTTTCAAGAAACAATATGTTGTAAGGTGTTTGTCGTAAAAGAATCCAAAACACTGTCTACATACAGAAACCTGGCATAAATTTGGGGTTTAAGGGCTTAATATTCATACAGGTACTATATGAAAATGGATCAGAAAGTAATAAACAGTAAAAGTCATATCTGCAAACAAAATTCCTTCAGTTAGGCTCTGTGCTTGTTTATTCTGGAAGAGAGAAATTGTCTGCCTAGTTGCTGGTACAGGGCTGTGTTTGGATTTGTGCTGAAAACACTGCCGATAACACAGGGATGTTTATGCTGTTCCTGAGCAGTGCTCGCACAGCGTCAAAGTCTTTTTCACTTCTCACACTGCCTTGCGACAAGGAAGTTGGAGGTGCATGGGAAGCTGAGAGAAATCAGCTGAGACAGCTGACCCCAACTGACCAAAGGGATATTCCAGACCTTATGGCACCACGCTCATCAGCTAAGTGGGGGATACACTCATATATATACTGAGGAAGAAGAAGTAAGGGGGTGATGTGCGTTTCTCTTTCCAAGTGACCTTTGTGTATGATGGATCCCTGTTTTTCTGAGGACAGCCAAACACCTGCCTGCTCATGGGAAGCAGTGAATGAATGCCTTCTTTTGCTTTGTTTGTGGGTGTGGCTCTCACATTTCCTATTAAATTGCTTTTTCTCAGACCCTGAGTTTTCTCACTTTTACCCTTCTGATTCTCTCCCCCATCCCACTAGAAGAGTGAGTGAATCACTGCATAGAGCTTAGTTACCAGCTGGAGTCAAATCACAACGGCCTCCTAAATTGAAAAGGAGGCAACTAAGGTAAATGATTTTCTAAACTTCAGAGCCTTAAGAGGCCTCCCAGAAGGCAAAAGGAATAAGCTTTTTTAGTTCACAGGTTTCAGCTTTGCTTTCTTTGACAACTAAAAAAAAACATTATAGGATTGTTGCTGATTGCAGGCAGAATTACTCAAGTGCAATTTTTAAATGCCTTATATAATAAGACTATGAAATTACTCCACACATGGATTGTTTAAAACAGCTGCAGTAAGTGCCTGAAATTATTTTATCTAGTACAATGCTCTTTTAACTACTTTTTTTAAATTTAGAAAAGTATATGCAATTAAAGTGCAATTAAAGAAAAATGAAATTGCCAGTGCAATTAAAATACATAAAATGTATAAATATGTCCACAATTCCTTCTGATTTATTTGTCTCCTTCTATACTCTGAATTGTTTTTTTCTAGATAATTTTTTCCACTTATATTTTAGGAAGCTTAGCTGGTGGAAAACATTTTTCATATATCAGCATCATTTAATATATTTCCCAAAATAGTTAAATTAGCAGTTATTTTGAAATCAAATTAAACATAACGTCAAGAAAAGCTGTAATACTAGACCAGAACACGGAAGCAGCAGTCTCGATAGCTAATGTTCATTTAAACCAAGAGCAGACTCACTCATCATCACTTTCAGTAGAAAGACACTCACAATTCTGTCTCCATATAAGTGAAAAGGGTTGAACTGTTTACTTAAGAAAGAGAAGTGAAAAAGGTAGAAATGGAAAAATTAGTATAATGCAGAGAAAAAATAAAACAGACCTGTCTACCTTCTCTCACAGTACTAGGTAATCGGGAAAATTGAAATGCAACAACTTTATTACTGATAAAAGGAAGTGCATAATCACACAAGCAGCTTTGGAAACTAACTGCCTGGAGGTACCAGTGAGGCCAAGAGCTTATCTGGACTGAAAACAGCATTTAACATTTACATGGATAAGAATATACAAATTTGTAATAGTAGGATTAATTGTTTGAACCCTGTACCAATTGGACTGAACAGGTTTCCTATGTCTTCAGTGGTCTGAGATCTAGACTAGAAAACAGAGAATTTTGGAAAGGATATAACCATCTTGCTTCAGAATATGAAAAAGACTTAAACAATCAGAAATTATGAAAACATGTTTCAGAAAATGAATCCCATAACTTCGAGATGGATGTTTCTTTTTTATTAATTTGGGAGTGAATTAGTCTTTGTCTTTCTTTTTAGGGGTAAGCCTAAAAGCTCTGTCAAAATCCTCATCAAATAAATGTAGGTTAGTCTCAAATATAATGGAGCCAACTTATTTAAATACAGTTAGAAATAGTAAAAAGTATATGCTGAGAAAAATTAAAATAAGGAGGTTTCTTATTGCACTTGAGAGTGTATTGTACATCAACTCAAGTCCAACTGAAATTTGTTCAAGCAACTGATGAATCTTGCAGGTAATATATACTGCATACATTTCTGAAGTGGTTATGGTAATTATTCTCATTTTTAATTGAATAGCAGAATTAATATTTCATATTCAGATGAAACTGCACAGATGACCAGACCATATTTTAAAGCTACCCTCAGCATTCTCAGCTACCCTCTCATTGGAGAGTCATTAAGTTGGGTATGCCAATAATTAGATATGCTGATATGTATGCAACTCCTGAGAACTTTAAATTATTCCTAGTTTCATTTCCACTGTGAAATATTGCCTTTGTGATACTTCTAAGTCTCTTCTAATCTAACCTATAAAAAAAAAGAATCATGAAATTATCTTAACAAATTAGCTATTAGTGTTTACGACGTTATGTTTTCTTGACATGCCAGAAGGTACATGAGCAAACAATTGCACGTCAGAAATTACTCCTTCTGGATTAGTCTGGAAAAGAATTTGGAAATAAGTGTCTGACAATTGCTACTCCCACATACAGGAATTATGACACTAAGTATTGAATGAGAAAATGTGTATTTCTGTATGGAGAATTGTGGCCCTCCTCTGGACTTGCTCCAACATTTCCTTATCCTTCTTTTGTTGAGAACACCAGAAGAGTATGAAGTACCCCAGAAGGGGATTCACAAGAACAGAGAAGAGGAAGAAAATCACTTCCTCCAATCTGTTGGCCATATTCCTTTTGATGCAGCCCAGGAGTCAGTTTGGCTTTCTGGGTCATGAACACGTATTGCTGGCCCATGTTGAGTTTTTCATCAACCATCACCCCCAAGTCTTTCTCTGCAGGGCTGTTCTCTGTCACTGCTCTGCTCAGCCTGTAGTGTGCCTGCAATTGCCACAACTGTGTAGAACCTTGCACTTCTTTTTGTTGAACTACGTGAGGTTTGCAACATTCCACCTCTCAAGTCTGTCAAGGACACTCTGGATGGCATCCTATCCTTCCCTGGTGTGAAGTGCATCACACAGTTTGGTGTTGTCACAAAATTTTCTGAGGGTGTATTCAGTCCCACTGTCCATGTTACCAACAAAGATGTTGAACACTATCAGCCCTGGTATCAAGACCTAAGGGACACCGTATGAGAGCTAGCTAAATGGATTACATTATCGAGTTCACTGTAGAACAACAAACTAACAAAGAACATATAGATAAACAAATAAACAAACAAAAAAACACCAACAAACCAAAGCCATCAAAAAAAAAAATCACAGCAATGAATGAATAGAGCAGAGGTCTTTGAAGACTTACACATTCACAATGAAAATTACAAAAAAACCACTAATAATTACTTTTCAAAATGGAAAATGTGAGGCAAAAATATACTATACTGCTAAATATAAAGGAGACAGCAAGATGAGAAAGGTTTTGTGAAAGTTGCATTTTCTTCTCTATTTCACTTTAAACTCTGGTTTACACAAATTTTCCACAAGATTTTCTTTGTAGAATTTTTCTTTCTATATTACTACTATGCTACAGAAATACTCTTACTCTAATGACTCACATTAATATCAGGGAGACCAACACTATCGTTCAATATTGTGGAGTATTCTCATCCATTAATTTTATATAATTTTGTCTGAGGAGGCCACATGAGTCTGGTTGGTTTGAAGAAGGGAAAGGGCAGTATTTTAACCCGTATTTTGCAAAGTTTTGGTGATTGCTTATACCAACACCAAGCCATCAAATCTGTTTTAAAAATCTTTACTTTTATTAGTATCTTAGTGTTTATCAAGTGAAATAGGATATCCAGATATACTGCTTAACCTTATGGGACATTTCTAACCTTGAACTTCCTAGTCTTTACTCACACAGGTTTAACTCATATATGGTTTTTTTTCTGCACATCCTTTTCTATGTGGTTCCAAGCCCTTCTGAAGTAACAGACTTGTGATAAACAGCCACTGAAGTTAGTGTAGTTGAACGCAGATGAGACTTTGGGATGTCCTGTATTATATAAGCTTGCATATTGCAAGGTTAGAAAAAGCAGACATATAAATCGTGTCAGTGAAGCATTCAGTAGCATCAAGAGTAAATTCTGTGCTGAGCACTAGGTCAGTGTGTATAGGGGAGTTCCCAGACCCAGGGAAAACTAAGGAAGAACAGAGATCCCTGCCTGGAACTGGAAGCCCTCGCAAGAGAGGTCACATGGTACTTGGGTCTTGCCAGGAACAACTGTGGGCAACTGAAATAACAAACAAAAAAACTGTGACCAGGAGTGCTGTGACCAAGGTGGGCATACAGGGATGGAAAGGGAACAACCGATTGCATGGAAGGCCCATGACAATGGCTGTGCACCCTTCTTGTAGACCCACAGCCCAGAAAAATGCTCTAGGTTTCTGCCATAATGGTGGGCAGTCTCCTTGGAGTTAAAACCAGTGTTGGCACAGAGAAAGCCCCTGAGATATCAGATGCTTCCAACCAGACAGAACTGGTAAGAAGGGAAATTCACTCCAGACAGGAGGGTTTGCAACGAGATCCTTCTCCTGGAGAAAGCATAAGTACTAAAGTGTGCATAGATGGACGATCTGTTATGTCAGGTGGCTGAGCTGCATGAAACATTTCTCAGTCTACTTAGTATTATAGAGGCTTAAATTGAGATAGATAAGTGGTTTCAGAAAAATGCTCCTGCAGACATCATAGAAAATGAGGCACCTTGGTCCCTGGTTACCCACAAAAACAGGACTTTGCTTCAGCCTCCACCCCCCAGCATCATAATCTAAAACAGACATGAAACTTTAACAACTATTGTCACCCACAAGCCAGATCTTCAAGGAGAAGCTGTACAAGCAGCATACAGTGGATACCACAAAACAAAACAAAACAAAAACACCCCAAAAAACCCCAGAAAAGACAAGTGCTGGTAGTGAATGACATTCTGTTAAGGGGCACTGAGCGCCTGTCTGTCTGCCTGACAGGGAGTCATGGGCTATGCGGCCTTGTGGTAGCTAAGGTCTGCAGTGTTGCCAAGAGAATACCACAGCTTATCAAGAGCAGAGACAACTATAAACTGTTAGTCTTTCATCTGGGCATAAACAACACTGTAAGCCAGAACCTGGACAGAATTAAGAAAGATTGTAAAGCCATTGGGGTGCAAGTAAAAAGTGCTGATGTCCAAGTTACCTTTTCAATTGTTTCCATCTCTAGCAGCAGACTAGACAACATGGAGTGGTGGGCTTTAAAATGAAGGAATGAGGCATTGCATTAGAGATCTTTTCAGTAAACATGACACCCACAAATCCATGGGTCCCAATGGGATACACCCATGAGCGTTTGAGGGAGTTGGCAAATATTACTGGAGCCAGTGTCACTCCAGCCTTGAAAAAGCCGAGGAGAACCCAGAGAACTGCAGACCAGTCAGCCCCACCTCCATCCCTGGGAAGGTGATGGAACATTCCGTGCTGAATGTCATGTCTAAGCGCATGGAAAACAAAGTGATCATGAGTAGTCAGCATGGATTGTCTAAAGGAAAACTATGCTCGACCAATCTGATTGCCTTCTATGGTGGAATGACTGACTGGGTAGATGAGGGGAGAATAGTGGTTATGGTCTATCAGGGCTTCAACAAGACTTTTGACATTGTCTCCCATAACATCAAGGATAGCCTAAGGAAATGTGAGCAAGATTCATGAATGGTGAGGTGGATTGAGAAGTGGCTGAACAGCAGATCTCAGAGGGCTCTGTTCAGTGGCCTAGGGTCAATCCAGTCAGGTTTAAATTCACAATGACAGTTTAGAAGATATTACAAGACTTTGCATTTAAGATTTTCTATGTTTATTGTCAAATCTAATACAGTGGTTTATAAACTAGGAGTTCATATTGGTCTTCACCCGAATGCCACTGTTCGTGGTACAAGTTTGTAAGAAATAATTTACTACAAAATGATGAAATGTATTAAGACCTCTGGATTTCAAGACTTTTTTCTGTATAGAATTGAGTTTATTTTTGTTTTTAAACCAACCATTCCCTCAAAAAAGCTTTTCATCTGTTTATTAGGAAGAGATATTGTTTTATTGTTTAAGGGAGAATGCCAAAGGAGAAAAATCTAAAAAGCAAGACAGAACCCTTGAAGGATTCCGTTATTCTCCGTTATCCTTTCCAGGGTGCAAGTGCAAAACAGCATCACAGAAACAGCAGAGCTTTACACTCTCAGTGTAGACTAAGGATTTTGACCTGAAGTGTTTCCCTGAAATCTGATCCTTGTGCTCCTTCTTTCTAAAAGAATTTAACTTTGTGTTCTTGTGCATTTCAGCTTGTCCAGTATATGAAATGTTATATCAAGGTAAAGGTCCATACTTTTCCACTTGAAAACCTAAGTTCTCATTTTCATTTAAACGCAAGGCTATTTATCTCACTATCATGTTGAATGCAAATAAGAAAATGAGAATAAATTTCTATAGATGCATGCATAAATATTTATAGATAAGTATATGGATGCACCTTATACAAACATGAAGACTTCAACTGTAAAAATTTGCTATCTTTAAAATTATTTTTTTTCTGAAGATATATACAACTTGAGGGGAAAAAAGAAAAAAAATAAAAAGAAGAAAATGTGTGATTTCTATCTATTTAAAGTAAAGATACCTTTAAGTGTCTCTTCTTTTCCCTTACAAATATATTTGCAACTTTCAGTCAGCTTTAGTATTGACCAAAGTGTTTGACAGTTTCCAGCCACATTTGTTCTTGTTATAAAATGCTAGACTCACATCTACACTGAAGGTAGGTGTCATGTATTGTTTATTTGCTGTCTTGTAGATAGGATATTTGAAAATAGAAAATACACAGGCTCAACAAACCATCCATGGTTTTTTTCACTAAGAACTTTATCTCTGTCAGTGCAAACACAGATAAAAAACATCAGAAGTGGAATACAAATATTTCCTTGCATTTGAGTTTCTGACTCAGTTCTCAAGTTCTCAGTGCAAATAACCATCTTCCAAGTTTTCCTGAGAATCTTTTTAATAGCCCACTTTGAGACCACCTCTTAGAGTTTGTTATTGTTTCCATTATTTTTTGGTTTTAGGAACATAAGGTAAATTCCTGAATATTAGCAAGTTGTTTTACTGAATTCACTGTTACATAAAATTTTACATATTTGATGTCTGTTTATTTTAATATTGTCTGTAGGATAGAAAGCTTTTCCTCTTGCTGAAATTGAAAGGAAAGAACATATTCTTAGCTGTTGGGTGGATTATTTAATAGGGTTTTCAATTCTTCATATATATTCAAAACTTTGGTTCCCAAAGGCTTTATTTTTAATTTATCTTTAATTTGACAATGTTTCATTATTTTGAATGTTAACAAGTATAGAGGGCCTCATGGAGAGAAAAAATTAATACTATTGTCCCTATCAAAAAATTAGCAAATATTTTCTGTCCTCTGATTTCTCTTCTCCTTATGTATTTTCTTATATTCTCTACTTGCAATAACTCAATGGGTAAGGCATTTGATACTGCTTTTAATAATGGCACTGAAATACATCACTTTCTTCTTAACTGGTAAGAGATATAGTGTGTAATGCAACATTCATTACACAGGCACTCTGATTATGCTGGATTTTGGAACATGCCTTAAGTGAGCTATACATTCCTGATTCGCTTAGGAAATTAGCCCCAAAACTCTAGTGCAAGACATAACCTCACCCTTATAATAAGCATGGACAATTTGTTTTAGTAATGGCTATAATGGAAAAAAGCCAAGGAGGGCAAAGGAGAATGTTGTTTGTTATTTTTGTCGACCTGGGAATAATGTAACCTTTGTAAAATGTAAAAAGTGTCACTTTTTTAGTGTTCCTAAACTGAACTCCACTCTCTGAAATGAGTAGACAACTCACTGAGAATAGTGTTGTTTATGCGTGTTTTGAATGGAAAATTTCTGCTAGACAATATTCCTTTGTATATTTTTGGTTGTTCTGGTTTTGATGGATTTTGGTTTGGTTTTTTTCTTTTTTTTCTTTCCCTTTCACCTGATTGAGTTAGATAGTTTTGGTTTTGAGCACAACAGTATCTTTACTTCAATTTTTCAACTAAAGATTTTTGATTGTGAGCCCTTTCAATCTGTGAGCACCTTGCAACAAGGATTGTTTTTCACTTCTCATTTAGTGCTCAGGAGAGTATTCTTTTTGAGACTCATTGTATTCTAAATGTAAGTAATAGACAAAAAAATGAAATAAAATATGGTTTGGGTAAGATTTCTATACCTGAATCCAATTTACTGGGAATTCTTCACTTCACTCTCTGGTATCCATCATTGAGAAGGCACAGATTTTCCTCATTTATGTTTACTGACCGTGGAAATAAACAATTGCAGTTAATCAATGTTTTCATAAAATATGCTGTAGTCTTAGTTTTGTTAGTGTCTTTCATAATTAGGAAAGATATCTAAATTTAACACTGGAAAACAGGAAGCGTAAATCCATTACTATTGTTGAAAACAATTCACATCAGAAAAAATGGATCATGAAAACTGAGAGAATATGTGGTTTTCTTACATACATATTCCTGTTTAAAATCATCATTTGATACACTTAGACCTAAGAGTCATGTAAACATTTTTTCAGAAATGAAACATTAAGAATAATGACAAAATTTTATAAAAGTAATTGACAACGATCTTAATGAGAAAGAACTTTTTTGCCTTTAATTAAATAGAGCAAGTTCCTTGCCTTTATAATTTTATGCTATTGACATGTGGATGTCAATGTTTTATCTACTCCTGAATGTGCACATTATACTTTCTCATGTGTATATATACTTAGCACAACCACGCAGCATTTAAAGAAAAATACTTTAAAAATTATAGGATCAGAGAAGAGATAATAAAAAAAGGGAAGTACAGAACTACTCAAAATAGTGTCTGATTTAGGGACATATAAAATCATCTCCTCTAGTGATTTGATGCATCAGTCTATAAGATTGAAAGGCAACCCTTTTCATATTAATAGAAAAGAATTAAATTTATACACACTTCATCATTAGTTTTAGATAATTATTTCACAAGTTGTCTTCTAGATCAGAGATCATTAGTGTAATGGGTTTAAAGTAAAAGTTTTCCGTTTTTCTGGGGGCAGGGAGGTGCTTGTTTTTTCGTATGTTTAAAACAATTTTTTTTCCCCTCTTCCTGGAAGAGTTGAAGAAGTATGAAAATGGCCGAAGCCCCCATCCTCCTGGCAGCTTGGTGGGACCAAGGGCGTTGCAGTGGGATGGTGTGGAGCCGTTTCCCCCACACACCACCAACAGCACTGGGACCAGGCAGGCGATGGGTGCGGGACCGCTACTGCTGCTCCCCGAGCTCCTGCTGTGGGTGGGGGTGCAGGGGTGGCTGCAGGGTTGGAGCAGGGTGACAGCAGCACTGCTGCCATTTCTTCGGCTACCCCTCGCGCTCCCGCCACTTGGTTCGCTGGCAGCGGAGTGGGCCAGGGCGCCATGTGGTGGGATGTCTCCTGGTGGCTGGGGCCACCCACAACTGCGGGCTTGGGCCAGATCAGGACTGACAGGGTCCCTGCCATGCTGGTGCAGAGCATGGGCTCTCTGCCCCGTGGCCACTTGTAATCGGCGCTGCCGAACCCAGCACTGGTAGGGCAGGGGTGCTGGCCAGTCTTGCAGTGGGCGAGCCCTCCCTGCCCCAAGGCGGCTGTGGACAGTGTGCGGGGCAGGGCCGGTGGAGTGGACTCCTGGCAGCAGGCAAGGCCCCGGGCTGGTGCCACTGCACAGAGTAGCCCCACGGTGGCGGGAGCTGCTGCTGCCAGACCCCCCATGCTGTCAGGAGGCGTGCAGCAGCTGTTTCTCTCAGTAGGCACAGTGGCTACTTTTAGCTACCCCCATGAGCGGCACTGTCAGCTGCAGGGCCCCTTGTGGAGGTCCCATGGTGGCTCCCTGTGGGTGGCAAGTGCCCCGCTGGTGTAGCTGTTGGCACCCCCAGGCTCAGGGGCATTTTGGCAGGAAACGCCACATTGGCTGTATGGCAAGATCTCAGAGAGGGGTGGCACCCCTGGACCACTGTCCAATGGGAAAGCAGCACACCTCAGAGGCTGCCCTGAGAAAACACAAGATCAGACAGCCCAAAAAAGCCACAGACATGGAAGTTCATCTCCTTTTCCCAGCCTCGTCATCATCGAGAGAGGAGTGGCTGCTGCCCATCCTGGTCCCTCCCGGTTTCCCTGACCACGCAGCACCATCAGAGCTTGGACAGTGACAGCAAGAGTCCACCCAGCAGCAACGCAAGTGTGGTATCTTCCCCTTGGGTTTCCCTGGGGGTGTCCTTTTCACTGTCCTACTTTTTCAGAGGCTCCTAGATAGGGACCAGCACCATCTGTGAGGTGGCCTTCCCTCCTTCCCTTGCTCTTTAGCCCCACCAGCCAGCTTGGAGGAGCAGTTTGGGTTTTTTGGGTTTATTCCTTTTCTGCAAAATATTGTCGGGTCACTCGTTTGTGTATTTGGCTAGTGCCTTAGTGGGGTTCCATAATTTATAGAGCCCGTATGTAATAAAACTGTTTGCTGTTGTTTCCTGTTAAGTCTCTCGTCACATTTACTGCCCCCTAGCGTCCAAATCAGGACAAGGATTCAAATCAGCCTAATATATTAATAGAAAACAAGAATAGGTATGTTTACAATAGAAAAGGCACAAAGTCAATGTAAATTAAGGCTATAAACTGTTAATAGATATTTAGGATAAAGAAATGCTTCCTCAGTGTGAGTCCACCACTGAATGTTATATTTTCTCCCCACATGGAATTTGTTATTGTCAGAAAAAGAAGAGCTGGCTACACTCAAAAATTTCCCTGCTGCCCTAGACTATGAATTATTACAGAAGTGGCACATCCCGGACAGTCTTAGCTTTACTAAGAGTCATGAAAACATCAGTTAGTAAGTGCTATGTCTTAGAATCATAGAACACCATGGAACAGTTTGGGTTGGAAAGGACTTTAAAGATCATCCAGCTCCAACTTCCCTGCCATGAGCAGGGACACCTTCCACTAGACCAGGTTGCTCAGAGCCCCATCCAACCTGAACCTGAACACTTCCAGGGATGAGGCATCCACAATTGCTGTGGAAAACCTGTGCTAGTGCCTTACCACTCTCACAATAAAGAATTTCTTCCTAATATCAAACCTAAACCTACCCTCTTTCAGTTTAAAACCATTCTGCTTTGTCCTATCACTACACGTCCCTGTAAACAGTCTCTCTTCATTTTTCTCATAGGCTCCCTTCAGGTGCCGGAAGCCTGTGCTAAAGTCACTCTAAAGCCTTCTCTTCTCCAGGCTGAACAATCCCAATTCTCTTAGCTTTTCCTCTTAGGAGAGGTGCTCTATCCCACTAGTCATTTTGGTGTTTTTCCTCTGGACTCATTCCAACAGGTCAATGTCCTTCCTGTGCTGGAAAGTCCTCAGCTGGATGCAGTACTACAGCTTGGGTCTCACCAGAGAGGAGTAAAGTGGCAGAATCATCCATCCTTAAGGTGTGACAATCACAGCACTCAGCTTGGTGTCGTCTGCAATTTGCTGAGAGTGCACTCAATCCCTTCATCTATGTCATTAATGAAGATATAAAGTAACACTGGTCCCAGTACAAATCTCTGATGTCCACTTGCCAATGATGTCCATCAGGATTCTAAGCTGTTAACCACTACCCTCTGGATGCTGACCATTCAACTAATTTCTCATCCACCCAAAATGAATGTTTCATGTCTAAAAGTCCACAAAAATGCCTCTGAGTCCTACATGCATGTTGCTTTTGTTGGATCATTCAATACAAGGCCATTAAGTACATTCCATGATGAGTCTTCTGTTTTCTCTGAAATTAAATAGTGTTAATATTAAACCAAAATCTCTAGGCTTAAAATATAGCATAGAAAGAAGGGAAACAAAATCTTCACAGTTCAGAGAAGATAGATGTAGTGGGTTCGCAGTTGAAGTTTTCTCTTTTCTGAGGGGAGGGGAAGTGTTTGTCTGTTAAAGCATTAAAATTGCTTTCTTTTGTGCTTTCCCCAAAAGTCCCGGGAACAGGGGACAGGGCGGGGTTGCCTGATCCCAGCTTCGGGGACCTCGGGGTCGGTGAGACTGGGGATAGGTGCGGTGGGACTGGTTCGGGGACAGGCTCTTTCCCGTGGTTTCCTGTGGTGCTGGTTCCCTTGCCCAGGTGAGCCCCCAGCCCCATGCATCCACTGTTTCTTGCCGCTGCTAGGCAGCCATTCAGGTGCGGAGCCCTAGCTTGCACACCTGCCATTTTCCCCGCACCGCCATCAGTGTGGGAAACGGGAGCGCAGCAGGCATGGAGCTGTTCCTTTTACCCACATACCAAAGTCCTGGTGTCTGCGGAGTTTCTCCTGCTTGTCCTCTCGGTGGCTCAGCGGGACTGCTTCCGTTGCCTGGTCGGCACAGTCGGGTGGGGGAGGCTGGCTGGGTCTTGGGTCTTGTCGTTTCCCCATCCTCCCACTGTCCGTTTCGCGCAGCAAGGCAGCAGAGTGGCAGCGCAGGGATGGAATTGGCTTGTCCCCCGCAGTGAAGCAGAGCGAGGCGGCCAGCCCCCCCAGTGATGCCAGCAGTGGCTACCCCACGGGTGCCACCCCCGCAGCCCCATCGCCCATGGCAAGTCCCTGCAGCGGTGGAGACAGCTGTCAGGAGCCCACACTGCCGCCGCCCCGGATTCAGGCAGAAGCAATGGTGCAGTCACCCCCACCAGGGGTGATGGCAGCCCCACTGGCCTCCCACTGCCCACAGTGGGTCCCTGCAGGCAGGGGGGCCCTGCGGACAGTGTCGCTGGCCACAGGAGTGCCCCCATGGCTGTTGGTGGTGGCAGCCACCAGGCCCCGGGTCCAGAGCACATGGCTTTTTGGCGGGAAGTGCCATTTTGCTCAAAGTGGTGAAATCTCAGAAAGGGGTGACGTCCAACGCCACCGATCACAGGAAGACAGTCTGGCCAGGAAGAGGACGCCGAGTTCATGTGATATCAAGAGCCCATAAAAGCCTTGAAACCCAGAAGTCTGCCCCCTTTTGCTGGCTTGTCGTGGTCCAGATGGCATCAAGTGCCATTCCTCCTGGTCTCTCCTGGCTCCCCTTACCACACAGCACCATCAAAGCTCCAACAGTGGCACCAGGAGACCACTCAGCTGCAACGGTGTGGTATTTTTTCCCCTTGGGTTCCCAGGGGAAGGGTGCTTCTCCTTTTGTCTTTCAGAGGTTCTGAGACCGGGAGATACCATCTTTGAGGTGGCTTTCCCTTCCTTCCCTCTGTTCCTCATCCCACCAGCCTGATTGGAGGAGCAATTTTTTATTTGTTTTTATTTTATTTTTTTGTGGGACGTTGTCAGGTCTGTTGCATGTATTTGGTTAGTGCTTAGGGGGGTCTGTAGTTTTTGTGCCCCGTAGAAAATAAACTGTTAGCTGTTGTTCGCTTCTATTCAGTCTTTCATCACTGTTGTGCCCCCTAGTGGTAAAACCACCACAATGGACCAACTGCATGTACCTGCTTCTAATGTTGAAATCGAACTGGGTCTTTTTGGTTGGTTGGTTTGGTTTGGCTTGTCTTTTCCCTCAACATCCATCCTCTCCACCCCCCCTCCCCACCCTCACCCCGCTCTTCTCATTTCTCTAGTCCTTGTAAGCTCAGGTGAAGCCAGGCTGAAATTTTCAGCCAGTTAGGATAATTCTAATGGTGTGTACACATGGCAACTGTTGGTATATGATACTGTGTAAGTTGCATAAGCCAGCATGACAAAAATAATTGGTGTCAGCATTCCAGAAAGAAGTTAATTCACTGAATAGCTGTTAATAAGGTTTTTACTCAGGGGGATTTCTCCTCTCTCAAGCTCTGTGTTAGTAACCCTAACAACAGAACTCTCCCTCATGAATTAGTGAAATAGACTAGATAAAACTATATAAATAGAAGATACAGAGATTCCTATTAAATGATACCAAGCTCAACGATTTTCCCTAATGCTCTCATCTATTATACTTGAGCATTTCACATATACATCACATGTATAAAGGCTTTGATGAATAATATAAGAAATACGTATATATGCATGTTTGCACATGTATGTACATGCATACATGAAAGAGGGAAGCTGCTTTTCTCTGTTATAACACAGTCATAGAAATCATATTCCTTCCACATAATGAGGAAGAAATCGTGTACAAAATAGCCAAGTAATGCCTAGTGCAGAATGTCAAATAGACACCGCCTTGTGCAATGCAAACTCAACCTACGCTTTAAGCCCAAACCTAAAAGGGGTGGCATTCCAAGGAGGAGGCTCCAGGTTAACAATCTTCAAACAGTCGCAGTGAGAGACAGCTTCCAGGTAAACCTTCAAGCTAGACTGGAAGACGGTCTCATAGTTCCCTCTACTGAAGTGCTTTGGCAGCATAATAAAAATAGCATCCTCCAGTCTTCTGAAGAATTCTTAGGGTTCTCCTCCAAGAAAATCAAAGACTGTTTTGATGAAAAAAATCAAGAGATCCAGGATTTGTTCCCAAAGAAGAGAGCTGCTCATCAAGCACACCTCGCTCAGCCATCTTGCCATGTAAGAAAAGCAGCTTTTCATATTGCATGTAGCAAGCTCCAACAGAAAATTTGAGTCACCCAGACCAAGTGGTGGATCAACCTAGCAGAAAAGACTCAGCTATGTGCAGATTTAGGTGACCACAGAGGATTCTATGAGGCTCTAAAAGCAGTGTATGGACCCACACACCATGTTCAAAGCCAACTTCTAAGCGCAGATGGCCAAATGTTTCTCACAGATAAAACCTCCATCCTGAATCGGTGGTCTGAACATTTCCAAACTCTTTTCAGTGCCAACTGTATAGACAAAGGCTCAACACATTACACAACAACCAGTGAAAAACGAATTGGATACAGCTCCTACTATGGGTGAGACTTTTAAGGCCATACAGCAGATAAAAACTGGCAAGGCAGCTGGGATTGATGGAATCCCACCTGAAGTCTGGAAGCATGGAGGACAAGCACTCCATGCTAAATTTCATGAACTCATTGTGCATTGCTGGGAAAAAGGCGAACTACCACCAGATCGCCATGATGCAGTTATTATCACCCTGTACAAGAAAGAAAAATCAGATTGCTCAAATTACCAAGGTATCACTTTGCTCTCCACTGCTGGTAAAATCCTTGCAAGAATACTTTTGAACAGACTAGTACCAGCTATCTCAGAACATCTTCTACCTGAAAGTCAGTGTGGCATACAGAGCCTTTGGAAAACTCCACAAAAGAGTTTGATGCAATAAACATTTGAAGAAAAGTACAAAGATTAGCGTCTACAGAGCCATTGTACTGTCTGCTCTTTTACATGGGTCTGAATCATGGGTCATCTACTGCCCCCACCTGCGACTCTTTGAATGCTTTCATTGGCACTGCCTCCGTACAATCCTAAACATCCACTGGACTGTCTACGTGACTAGTGTTACTGTCCTTGAACAGGCAGGGGTCACCAGTATTGAGGCCATGCTGCTGAGGACGCAGCTGCGCTGGGCAGGACACATCTCCAGGACGAAGGATCATCGCCTCCCTGAGATTGTGCTCTATGGTGTACTTGCCACTGGCTGCCGCAACAGAGGAGCCCCAAAGAGGAGATACAAGGACTCCCTGAAACAACATCTCAGTGTTGGTCATATTAACTGCCATCAGTGGTCCACCTGGCCTCCAATCAAGAGATATGGAGACATATCCATAATGCTGCTGCCTCCTTTGAGAACGCATGTAGAATCAGTTTCGAGGAGAAAAGACAACACAGAAAGAATCATGCTTCATCACTACCTCCTAAGGAGACTTTCCACTATGCTTTTCGCAACCGGACTTGCCTGTCCTACATTGGTCTTTTTAGCCATCAACGTGCTTGCAGCAAGCATGGGTAGAGCCCTTCTCATATCTTCATTCGTGAAGCCTCGCCATGATGATGTAGTTCACAAGAATATGTATTTTTTGAATTTTGTATATCTCTGTAGTTCAGAGTTCTTTTCACACTGAAGATTGCTCATTTGTATTTGTAGTTATCACCCATGTCCTCATCTCAACATCATAATCACCTAACAACAGTCCTGAACTTTATTTGCTTCAATCAAAGAAAAAGGAATTAAAATCCCATATTTAAATATCTCCATTCATGAAAGTGTTATACTCTCCAGATTTCATTAGTCATGAAGCATCTAAAATCAGAGTAAACTATTGCATATACTGAGACCAGCAATGCTATAGGCTTGGTTCGGATTGGTCTGATAAAATCTATTATACTAGGCTTAGCCTTTATGGTCTTCCATAAACACATTTTTCTGTAAAGCTTAAGTCAGTTCCCAGTGAAACTGTGCCAAAAGATATCTAGGAGGAACATGTCAGCAAGTACTTAGAAGTAATCCTCACATCTTTCCTCCAGTAATTCATTTTGCGGTACCCTTTCCTGTCAAACTGGAGATGAAAAAATTGCCCCCTCTGAAATGATGAGATTGATTTCTTTTACAGGCAGTGTTGTAACTAGTTTACGTAAAATGAAATGTGTGTCACTAAAAATAAACCACATAGTGGCACTGAATAAAAGAGCAAAGTGTTTCTTTATACTGATGGCAAGACTTATTTTTGAGTAGGACAGAAATATCAAAAGAATGTTTTCTAATCTGTTTAACACATTCTAACCTGTTTGTCTGGCATATAATTGTATATTGTGTTATGGCTAAATGGTTTAAACTATTGAATCTTATTCTAAGCTGATCTAAACATATCACAAGATACAGCTATGCATCAAGTTATTTTCATATAGGTATTGTTTATTTTCTTCTAGAGGGCAGTTGCATTGCAAGAAAAGCTACATGAACCAAGAAATTATTTTTGAATGTTGGGAGAAATGGAGAAAACAGAACAAAAAGTGTTAGCAAATTTACTTGTGTATTATGTCAGAACTTGTAAGATTCTTATGTCTGTGTATCTTTCGACATGGTACACAAATATTTCTGTTTATATGCATCATCTCCTATTTCAATAATAGTCTCTATAAATCCATCTATGGCACAAATACTATAAAACATACCTAGCATGAATCATAGAGAAACATGTTAAACTCATTTTTTTTAATTAACATTTTTATTTAAAACAATGGTCACTTCACTCTTTCAGGAAAGTCAGAGAGGATTTTTGGTGTTCAATGACTAGGGATGTCAGTGGGTTCACTCTATATAGAGAGCTTAGGAAAGAAGAAAGAGATCTTCTTGAGCTGCTGAGGGAAATGGGGAAAACAGAACAAAAAATTGTTATTAAATTTACATGTGCATACCTCTGTTTATGAAAGTTCTCATTTATTCTAAGTACAGTATAAAATCAAGAGGAAAATAATTATGCATTAAATTATGCTTTCTTTGTAGCACTGGCATTATTCTTAGTTTCATTTAAATGAACTTGCCTTATGTCTTTATGGAAAGAAATATGAGGAAGAAGATGGATGCTACAGATATACTTAAATTACTTGAGCATCCTACTTAGCTATGGAATAAGTTTTCGGCTTGTCTCTTCAACTTGTACTACTATAGCTGTTCCACTCTGTATAACCATGTAGTATATTGACTTCTATTATTTGGTGATTAAAAATAGAATGTAAATGAAACAGGGTATATTTACAGGACCTTCTATTCTGTCTGGGATAGAAAAATATTTGAACAATAGTAACACCATGAACTTGAACATGGATCTCATAAATTACAATAGTAATATCAATTCTGACTGCTCAAGTTTGTTTCTTGCATTTTGATCAAAATTTCTGGAAGGTTATGCTAAGGTCTCCTCAAAGTCTTCTCCATGCTGCACTGCTCCAACACTCTCAGCTTGTCTTCACGGGACCAGTATTCCAGCTCTTGTCTGATCATCTTGGTGGCCCTCTTCTGGACTCACTTCCACAGGTCAATGTCTATCTTATGCTGGCAGCCTCAGAGCTGGATGCAGTACTCCAGACAGAGTCTCACAAGAGTGGCGTAGAAGGGGACAATCACCTCCCTTGATCTGCTGGTCGTGCTACTTTTAATGCAGCCAGGAAGCAGTTGGCTTTCTGGGCTGCAAGTATGCATTGCCAGGTCATGTTGAGCTTCTCATCAAGCAACATTATAAAGTTCTTCCTCTCAGGGCTGTTCTGCATCCATTCATCTCTCAGGCTGTAACTGTGCTTGGGATTTTCCTGGACCAGGTTCAGAATCTTGGACTTGGCCTGTTGAACTTCATGTTCATTTTGCCATCAGTGGTACTAATTTGATGTATGTAATCCTTGATTTCCTTGTCTTTTGTTGCCAGTGTGTGAAAAACAAACACTTCAGAAGTTCTGAAATAATATTTCACCATTTCTGCCACGTTTTGCTGATTTTCATTTGTTGGATAATTCAGCTTTACACACAGGACACGTTTCTGATGAATAAATAATTGTCTGAAAAACACCACTTGGGTCCATCCTGCTTTGCTTCTGTACAAGAATCCAAAATTCATTAAGAAAGCAAGAAACTGTTCCACGTGTTATCTGACACAAATTTGGAACTATTTTAAGCCTTCTGGAAATACTCTTTTAGTAAGCATTCAAAAAAGAATTAAAAATCTAGAAACTAGCATTCTGAATATTGACAGAAGATTCAATGCTAAATGAATATCACTTAATCTTAATTTTTATTTGTTGCGAAGTAGTGAATAGAGTCCTGAAGGAAGACTACTTGATGACTGAAGTAGTTGAAATTGGTCGACCCAGAGTTGTGTTTATGAAATATTTTGCCTTACAAATCCTTTATTTTCTTATTTGAAACGTAGACATTCTCTGTTTGGTAACCTCATTTCATTTTATCAGCATCTGTGGACCTATGCAATTCATCTGAAGACAACTCGACATCCTTCTCTGATTGTTTTAAAGGATGCTGATAATGAAGTTTTGTAACACTAAGATTTCACCTCATTCTTTTTCTTTCCATTTGTAAAATTTTCTTTTCTATCATGCTTTGTACTCTATTCTGTCTTTGCTTACCTAGTCTTGAAAAATATCTTTTTAATTTAATCAATGGAAACTAAAACCAAAATGTGAACTAATCTCTATTTTCATAATATATATCTTCCATTTTAAGAGAAAACATTATGAAAAAAAATTGCATCTTTCAAATTCCTTTCCAGACAAATTTCATGTGTCACTCACTATACCTTAAATTCTTTTTAATCTTAACTTCAGGTACAAGCAGGAGACAGTCATTCCTATTTTAAAGCTCACAGACTATTATTATAAAAACCAAGAAATCCTGCCAACTCTTAACCATTCTATAAAAATAAAAGCATTGTGGGCTAGAATGAGCTGCTTTTTACTCCAACTTTTTCCATTACTACTGGTAGTTCCCTACAAGTAAGTATATGTAAACTATGTCCGTGATGAGCAGTATGGTTTTCAGCCAGAGGCTAACAATTTTTATTCAAATTATAAGTATCACCAGATGGTGCTATTGCAGATTATTATCTTGTTTGGTTTGGGGTTTTTTGGGTTTTGGGGGTTTTTTCCCATGAGTAAAGTCTGCCATAAGCTCTTAAAAGTGCACTTCTTGTCAGTCATGGTCTGGTACTTTTCAAAAGCTGTGGGTGTTCTTTTATGGTGTTATTTTCTTAAAAATATATCATAGATTTTAGTTGTATAAGCAACTTTGTATTCCATGGTGCAAGGAAATTGCAGTACCTGTAATGGAGGGATAGTACTCAAGCAAGAACTAGCAATGTGCCTCTGAAAAAATACAATATTCTGGTTCCATATGGCCTGAATTGAGCAGCTTGAAATTACTGTAATTGGAAGTGTTTAGTTAGATTCTCTTAGGTATAGAAAGGTAAAAGGACTGTGCTTCCAAGCACATAAGTTTTCTCTAGACAAGCAAAACAGAAGTGAAGTGGCACCATTAAAACAATGACAGATTTTGGACAAATTCTATAATTTATCAAAGGTGTGAGCAGAAACTGATCATGACATCCAGTAAAAAATGGGGAAGAAAAGGAAAAGAAAGTGGACAGAGCCTTAAATTTAAAATATAATAAAAGTTACAGTAAAAACAGATAGTGACTTTTCTTGGCTGATACCCAAAAAAACACAAACCTTTCCCCTTTGAATTTTGTTTCCCAAATCAGTTTCCGCGTTGAACAGAGATCTATAAGTGCCTCCGTGATCAGGTTGCTGCTACCCAGAACCTGTGGCACAAGACTTTCAGTGAGAGAAGGCAAAAGCATGGAAGGAAAGGAGAGGGGAGCGGAGAAATTGTACATAATCCTGTCCAAACGCTAAGAGTCTTCAGTCTCAGGCACCCAACTCAGCTTCCTATTTGTGTCTGTCCTGTGCTTTTATTTTTAGAGAACAGTCTGTAACCGCAGATTAACTATCTATTAAAATGATGGGCCAAGATAAAAACAGAAAACAATACATGTATTTTCAATATTCCAAAAAAGATACCCAAATCAGCCATTTGTGTAAATAACATAAAGTACTAATAGATTTCAGTAGAGGACAATAACTTGAAATTTATATATAAAAAAATAAGGACATGCCTCAAATTTCTGATTGCTTTAAAAAAAAACACCCATTTTCTAGTTTATCTCAACCTTTGGTATCTCTTCGTAGACTACCAGAAGAAGTTCTTTAAACAAATTAATCACTTTCCTCCAAAAACCATATTAACCTATCAATTCACTTTACACAGATCACTGAAAAACTACTTGGGTAGATTTAGGCCCAAGCAGACATGACCTGGTCTGAGCTTTTCAATCCAGTAGAAAGATGTTTAATATCCAGACCCTGTGTATTTTATAATCCCCATACAAGTGCAAGTGGGTGAATTACGTGAAACCTGAAAAGTTCTGCCATTTCATGACTGAAGACAGACAGTTCTCCATCTCAGGTTTCTGCTTCTCCTTGCAGCTACTTCAGCACTTACCTCAGACACTTAGAGCAGCCTTGGCTTCAGGCACACAAGAAGAAATGAGTTATGCAACTGGCAACACACCCCTGGTTTCAAGCTTGAATTGCACACTAGGGAATACGAAACACAGGCTCTTAGCAACCTTTTTGCTAAGCAGTTGATTGTGCCAAAGAAGGATGGAGGAATCAGAGGAAGATAAGAAATGTCCACACAATTAGAGAAAAAAAAAATCAATTACATGCATAACTGTTTTTATTATACTTTCTGTTTAGTTTGTGGGTTTTTTTGTTGTTCTGAAAGCTATAATCTTCCTAAGAAAGAAAAAACAATGAGAAAGGACAGCATTTAATGCACAGGGATTAAGCATATCAAAATTGCAACATGTAGTAGTCAGGATAAAGTGTCCTTCAGTGCAAATGCAGGAAGCAAGCCGTTTCACTGTTCACTTTCAAGAGGTGTTGTCCAGTCTTCTGTTTTCCTGTCTCTTAATAACAGCCATTGTAAAATTCAGAAGTAATTTTTTTAGATTCTAATTGTTAAAGTCATGCAGAGTATTCTAGAATTGTAAAAACAGTGATAACTAACACAGACCTGCAGTATGTCATGATCACACTATATAGGAACTAAATGTAAGGACAAGAATGAAGAATTAAACTCTCCTTCTCTGGACTCCACTGAACCATCTCAACATCAGATAAAGCCCATGGAAAAGTGCTTCACGTCTTCTAACGCAATGCTATAGATCAGTTGTAAATACATTGTCAGAAGGAATATTTGCACCATTCTCCCCACTCTTAAAAACCTGTTATTTTTGCATATGTCTTAGAGAGTTACACTTAGGTAGTGTCTACTGCCTTACAGGTTCACAGAATCACAGAATTAACAAAGTTGCAAAAGAACACTGAGGTCACTGAGTCCAACCTGTTACCTAACACTACCCTGCCATCTAAATCATGGCACTACGTACCTCGTCCAATCAATATCTCCATCAGCAAGTTTTCCTACCTTATATATCTCTAGAGTTGTATAGTGCAAATCTGGCTTTTATGCTCATACTATTGCTTGCTTGTTTCTGGGGAAAAAAAAAGGTGTTTTCTGAATCCTGAGCTTTTTGGGGGTTTAAGTTCACCATCCCAAAGAGTTGTTCTCAGTATATCTGTGCAGAAAGATCGTTGTTTCAGAAAGACCCTGTGTAGCTTAAATCTCATGAAGACCAATACACTTGGCATTTCTGCATGCCTCAGTGTCTTTAGAGGGGTACCTTGTCGGGGAGATGACAGCTGGACATAGACAGAGTGATCATTAATAAGAGCATCTATTAGACTCAGCTGTCAAGCTGTAAGACTAAGATATACTTTAAAAAGATCACTGAGCCATGCGTTATGAAGAAAAATATTTTTGTTTGTGCAACCTGAATGATAAATATTAGCCATATATGCAGTATTGTTGACAGTTCTTTGAGAGGAAAGCTTGGATATTTTAACACATACCATTTCACATTGCATGCATTTTGTATCTTTTAACATTTTTATTGCATGCAAAAAGACAAGTAAAGGAAATTAAACTCAATCATTCAATGAAAAACAAATATAAAACCATATCACCTGTTTGTTAGCTTGTTAGTCTGATAACAAAAATATTTGAAAAATGTTTTATCAACATACTGAAAGATATTTGAAAAGCAACAAGGGGATTTATTGCTAAAAAATTACTAACAAAGGGATTTTAGTGCTAAAAATATATGCTGATAAGTTAAAAAGTCTTAAAAACATTCTTAAAGAAGATCAGTATGAGGAGAGGGCAACTTGTCTATTACAGAATAGTTTGGATTGGAAGGGACTTTTCAGGGGCCATTAAAGATCATTTATTCCAAACCCCCTGACGTGACCAGGGACATCTGGAACTAGATTAAGCTATTCAGAAACCCTTCCAATCTGACTCTGAATGTTCCTGGGTAAAGGGCATCTACCTTCTCTCCCAGCTTTATCCCTATCTTTATGGAGGCTCTAGCCCTCTAAGATTTGCCATACTTCATTTTATCCTCCATATGTCCAGCATGAGTTGTTAAAGATGTGGGTTCATTATGGGTTTGAAATGAGGTTTTTATGGGGGAAGGGGGGTTGTTTGGGTTGTTTGTTTGTAAACTCATGGGGTTTTTTAAGAAGCATGAAAATAGTCAAAACCCCGAGCTGTTCCCTTCCCCCATATACCAAAGCTCCGGTGTCTGCACAGCTTCTCCCTCTTGTCCTCCCATTGGGGGATGCAGTGGGCTGGCGCAGAGCTCCCACACTGCTGTCTCAGTGGGACCCTGTTCACTGGCGCTGCACTAGGGTTCATCCACGCATGGCTGCTGTTTCTCAGCGTGCTGTAGCTGGCATGGGAGTCTACAGCACGCCATGCAGGGCCGCTGCAGTGATACCCGGTTTCCTTCATGGTGGAGACAAGCTCTTTCCTGGCTCTGTGGGGCTCGGTGGCTGCATCTGCAGTGCCGGTTTCTGCCCGCGCAGCGGCAGCGAGCTGAGCAGAGCTTGGCGATTGCTTCTTAGCCACTCTGCGCTTCTACCGTTGGCAGTCGCTGAGAGTGGTGGGTGGCCCCACTGGATGTGTATGGAGCCGTGCCTGCACCAGTGCCTCTGAAGCCTCTTGCTCTGCAATGCCACCGTGGTGAGGCTTGGATCACAGGCAGGGAGCAGTGCGGAGCAGCTGAGTCCTAGCTCCCACCACTCCCTCAGAGCTCCCGTACGGTGGGCTGTGGGCTGCATGTGCAGGGTTTCCCTTGCCACCCACTGCCCCGGGCTGGAGCAGCAGTGATAGTGGCGTTTTCCTCTGAGCGGGCGGAGGTGCCTGGTCCCGCCTGGCTCCTTGCAGGGGCTGCACGAGGCTACTGCCAGCAGTGAGGGGGGACTGCAAGGCGCCTCTCCGCTGGCCACAGTGTGGCACGCGGCTCATGGCTACAGCTGCGCATGGGCAGCCATGCTTAGTGTGCATGGAGACACCGGCTTCCGTGCCATGTAGGGGGTGGCTAGCTCCTGCCTAGCAAGGGTGGCCAGCGCTGCCTGCCCCGTGCTGCCATGGAGGTGTGCGGCAGCGGTTTCTCCTGGTAGGCGGCTGGCAGGAGCCTCGCCAGGGCTGGCCATGGCCCTGCGGCCCCTCCCCACGCTGCCAGGGAAGTGTGTGGTGGCAGCTACCCCCATGGGCCGTCCCCTGCAGCCCCACTGCCCATGGCAGGGTCCCTGAGGGCAGCGGGGGCCCCGTGGGCAGTGCTGCTGGCACCTCTAGGTGCCAACCGCATGGCTTTTTGGCAGGAAATGCCATATTAGCCTCAATGTGAAAATCTCAAAGAGAGGCGGTGCCCAACACTGCCACCCAATGAGAAGACAGCCCAGCTGAGAAGAGGACCCCGAGTTCTTGTGGGATTGCCAACATATAAAAGCCAGAACCCCGGAAGTTCTGGCCTTTTTGCCAGCTCATTGTGGTCTAGATAACATTGAGTGCTGCCCCTCCCGGTTCCTCCTGGCCTCCCTCACACCACAGTCCCACTTGAGCCCCTGCAGTGACAACAGAACACCATCCAGCTGCAACAGTGTGATATCTTTTTCCCTTTGGGTTCCTGGGGGAAGGGTGCTTCTCACTGTTTTTCCTTTCAGAGGCTCTGAAGGCCAGGAGATTCCACCTTTGAGGCGGCTTTCCCTTCTTTTCCCCTGCTCCTCAGCCCACCAGTCTGCTTGGAGGAGCAGTTTGTCATTTGGGGTTTTTTTTATTTATTGTGAATATTGGTGGGTTGCTATTGTTGTATCTGTTTAATGCCTAGTGGGATTCTATAAGGTCTATAGAGCCCCATAGAAAATAAACTTGTTGTTTGATGTTGCATCTCTATTACATCTCTCATCCTGTTTCGCCCCCTAGTAGTAAAACCATCACAGGGTTGTATTCTCTGCTGTCCTAAAAGACATGCACAGCAGCACAAATATTACTAGTGTGCATTGGAAGTGATAGTATTTTAGGTCAATTTTTGCAATTATCTGTACCATTTTGAAGATGTATGGTATCCTAAGGCACTGTCCCTTCTGCTCCTTTCAGTACCTGCTCCTGCTGCCACAGGTCTTCTGTTTCCTCTTCAGTGTTTGATCCTCTCAGTTCCTCATTGCTCAGTCATAGTTTTCCCTTCACACTTCCTGATCTGAGTCAGTCTTTGAATTCTGTGAAAGATTTCTGACAAGGACACTGATCAAGAAAGGTAACATGACTGCTCAAGGGGACAAAATAAAATTAAGAAATTCATCTATGCTTTGACCTCCAAACTTTGTCCACTATAAGGATTCTCTTACTGATATGTAGAAGATCAAAGTATTTTGCTTCCTTTTTCTTTGCAAGTACTGTGATGCTGCAGTACTCCTGTGTGGCAATCTTAGTTCTTAGGCACAAAGAATGGTGTTTAAAGCTATGGGAATTTTTATAGGGAGCAGTTTGAGGAACTTATTACAGATTATGTAGTTAAAGCCACAATTTTTATTTCTGAGAGCATTAAAAGAGCTTTTGTTGTCACTCTGCTACTCGATTGCACACAGAAAGGATCTCCATGGGTTTCACTGCATGTCAATATTCAAAAGAATTTAGGTAAAAGAACTTTAGATATTTTTATTTAAAATCTTGCTAGTATCTCCTAGAGTGTCCAGGACATTTGTTTAGAGACCAACAGACTCCCTAATGTAAGACTTGGGTATGATTCTGCTGCTTAGCAACACACACCAAAAGAGTAACTCTCTTTCCCTGTCCTTGCCTCTATACTAGCTATGTTACCTTTAACTCTTTCTCAGCATGTTCATGGTCTATCTGGGACCAATATACTGTATTTTAATGTAATATGCTTGTGTATTTCTTTCCAGAAAAAGCACAGGATTAGTCCACCAAAGCACAGATATTCAAATAGGCAAACATGAATTTGCTCTTGTGGTTTTTGTTCATAGTGGTGAGGCACAGCTTTTCTGGCAGGGATGCAGCTGGCTTATTACTGTTTATAGTACCAATATTCAACAGTAACTCCAAAGTTTTCTGGAGTTGTAGGTAAAACATACCTCTATATATTAAATAAAATAATAAGTAAATATAAATATTATAAATAGGAGAGGTTTTTAAAAGGAATGGTTCCTTTAAGAGTCTCTAAAGTCCATCTACCCTTGAAAAATCATGTAATATTGGTCTCAGACTGAATAAAAGGTCTCTGACATGAATATGCATGTCGTAACTACATTCACTATCCTTCCTATGATCACTTTGTTGCTGTTCCTTTCAGTTCAGTTCTGTACACAATAGCTGGGCCAGTTTCTTTTTTCTTTCACTTCTTCTTCATGCACATTCATGCAACTTTGTTGAAAACAGGACACACAGATCAGAAGTCAAGGTAACTCTGACCTTCTGTGTCATGCAAGTCTCATTTGAAAGGTTAAGTCCCTGAAGCAGTTCCAGGTTTACTTTTCTGAGCCCTCACATTATGGAAATGTTGGCCTATTTCTTTACCTTTGCCATTTATTAATCATTTGCTTCTCAGCTTCATCATAATCCTAATTTATTAGTCATTTCTTGCACTGACTGTTGTGTCTGCAATTGCCTCATGATTAATCTTACTCCCCAGTAAATTCCTAAGTTTGGCAGAAATAGAAGGACAAGTTGGTTTTGTTTTTCTTAAACAACAGCACGTGCACCTAGTTAAGACAAGATGCTGTAAAACAAGGTGTTGTTTCCATAATGTTGAAGATGAAAGATATAGCAAAACTGAGAATGAATCTCATTATCACTGTCACCTTTAGGCAGCCAGTGCAGAAGCAGATTCTAAGTAGTTATGGACCAGCAGTTGTTAAGTTGTTAGAAGAGCAGAAACCAACACAGATAGTGTTGCAACAATGCTTGATTTGTCCTTTTTGAATTCCATCCTTGTGCATAACAGAGTCAATTTATTTTATGACTGAAAGCTTGGTTACACCTAGCTGGATTGCATTATGGGGAGCCACATCCAAGGCTGCAGCAACAAAAGGCAAGTTCTGGAAAAAATCTTGAGGCATAGAGGAGGAATACAACAGACATAGTCACAATACCTGCAATATGTGCCCTTAAAACTGTGATTCGTGACACTACATAGAGCAGTTTCCCATGCTCTTCACTCTCCCTGAAGTCATCCACAAAAATTCCATTGGAGGTGAATTAGACCCTACAAGAGGCCTTTGTAAGTAAGTGTTGAAAATCAGAAGCAACTCTTCAGCAGTCTCACACTGTATACAGCTGTTTCCTTTCTTTTCTTAATCGTCTTGAACTACTCCTGAATAGCATTCACTGAAAGCATCAGGAAGGGGGGGAAGGGGGGGAAGGGGGGGGAAGTGAAACTACAGCAATTCTCCAAACCTTGTTTATTGAATGTCAAACTGAGAGCAGTTATTGACCCATGGGGATTACAGTTTATTCAGGGTGCCAAGTAATTATAGAAGTGACATTAGATCATCATTTACACTCACAGTATATTCATGAATGACAATGTCAGCTAGAACAAGGACAAATGAGAAAGGGCCCACAGTTTATAATATTCCTGAGAAGCATTGCACAGTGTGTTAGTAAATGAGGGCTGTCTGGTCTAGTAGCTGCTCGTTTCCATTGGAAATTACCACCTGCTGTTCTCAGTGGCAGTTAACACTAATATGAGAATCCCTGAGTCAAAGCAATGAACTAACAGTGAATGTTGTTTTCTGTTTTCTGTATTTTCAGTCAGGTAACAGATAGAGGAAATTATAGAAGAGACCCCTTAAGCAGAAAGCTTTGGTACTCAGCAAATGTACTCCTTTATTGGGAAATTCTGTTACAGAGTTTTGCAAAATAACAGCACTTGCTTAAATTCATACAAATTGTTCATTTAAAGATCAAGTAGCGGTCCCCTTCCACTGTTTTCCAAGCAGTGCTTTCCAAATTAAATTCCAAAATATGCAATCTCATCTGCTAGAAATATGAGAACTCCTCAAATTGGAAATACTTACTGGTCACTGACATCTCTTTGCCTTATACAGACCTCCAATTAAAACTGAAACTCCAATCTAGAAACATTCAATAGAAAATATCTTTCTAAAATTGTTAGTGTCAGGACACACAATGGGGCTTTTGACATAACATACCAGATTTGGAAATAGGAAGGCTGAAGAAAATGCTAGGAAGCATTAGGAGACAATTGTCAGTGTAGTTTTCCACTCTAGGTAAGGTTTCTCTAGACAAGATTGTTTTACAAAAATATTGCTAAGAACCCATACCAATGGCTTATGATCCCTTGCAGCTGAAAGACAAACGAACATAGGAAACAGGAGCATAAGAACATGTACATTAAACTCTCACTGCAGCTTGGACAGAGAAAGCTCTGTTTGACAGGGTAGCCAATCTTGTGAAGAAGAGAAAATAACAAAGCACTCTGCTCACATTATGATCAAAGGCTATCAAGAAGAAAGAATATCATATGGAGTTAATTTTTCAGCTTCCCCTGTTTTCTCTATCCAATAAAAAAAAAAAAAAATCAAGTAGTTCATCTTAGGAAAGGGTACCTCTAACTAAATAAGCAGCAAACATTTTTCTCCTCTGCTCCTCCAAATTAACATGATGTCAAACCCTCTGAAGTAAATGCTTTTTTTATAGCTGCTATGGAAAACAGAAAACACTGCTCTTCTGTAGTTTTCTATGGCAAGCTCTCCTTTTCTATTTTGTAGGCTGTGGAAGATGGGCACCAATAGTAAAGTTAAAACCAGAAAAAATGAATAAGGACAGCATCAGAGAAAGCAATGAGTTGGTCAGTAACTGTCTTACAAGATGTATATTTATAATGTTCATGACAATTTACCATTTACGCAGACATAGAAGCAGTTGAAAACACATATCACTAAACTTTTCCACACTATATATTTTACATGGTATATTACCACAATATATTTCAGGATCTGTATTACCTAATTCCTTTTTCAACCAAGCTGTTATTCTCCAGATTTGAGTAAAAATACTGACTAACGGCCTATTGCAACTTCACTTGAAACACAAGATATGAATATTTACCATTCAAGAGTGATTGCATTGATTTGAAACAGAGCTTTCCCCTTTTTTCCCTTACAGATTTTCTTTTTAACTATTTAGACTAAAAAGAAAAAAACTGTTCTAAAGTATGAATGAGAAGTTTTAACTGCCTGATGTCTAAAGTATGAATGAGAAGTTTTAACTGCCTGATGTTTGCAGATGGAGCTACTCTTTCAGATCTGTCGCTACACTAATCCTCAAGTTTTGAAAAACAGAATGATATTTAAAAACAAAATAATAACTGAAAAAAGAAAAAACCCATGAAGATTCGTTCTTGTTAATTCTGTTCCTGGAGAAAGAATTGCTGTTGACCATAGAGGTATTACTTAGCCCACACCTGAAACATCCATTTTTGGTCTTCCCATTCAAAAGATACAAATTGGAGAAAGTCCAGAAGAGGACCAGCAAGGTGCTGAGAGAATTGAAAACTTGTTATATAAAGAAAGGTTGAGGAATTCAACTGTGTGACAAGAAGGCTCCAGTGAACCTCTTCTCAATTTTCCAGTATCTAAAAGATAGTTACAGAGAAAATGGAGATATCTTCTTCATGAAGATGCATGGCAAGAGGAGAAAAGAAACCGGACACAAGATGCTTCAGTTTGTAAATTCAGTTTATGCATAAGAATAAGTTTTTCAAAATTAAAACAACATAGAATATTCAAGACTTAATTTGATAAGACGCTGAATAAGCCTTTGCTTTCAAGAGAAGGTTGTGGCAGATGATCTTTGGAGATCCTGCTGAGCCTAGATTTTTCCAGGACCTACTGTTCCTCAGATTCTCTTTTGGATATGAACATGTTTAGAATGTGGTCTTAAGCTAGTTAAACCTACAAGTCAAAATTTACAGAATTTTGCATTTATCCTTGATCTGAAATAAGAGCCATGTGGGCAACAGAGTCACAAGTGCAACTGCAGTTAGCTGCAAGGAATTTTTCCAGCAGCTAAGGAAAGGGACACAGCACTGGAAACATTTATGAAAACTGATATGTGAAATAATCAAGTGTCTGCTCCACAGTGAATAAAGGGAAGAAACTGTAGTGTAGTTTCCTGGTGTTCTGTGCAGCTAGTATTTCACTAAACCTCTTTATACCCTCAAGAAAAACAGAAGACATTAAAAGATATGTTTATGCATTTAAAAAGAAATAAAGGTGGAGGGAAATGGCAGAGCAAGGGAGAAGGAAGTAGGATTACAGAATGTGATTGGAGCTGAAATCCTGTTTTAATTTTCAAGCTGATCATCATAAATGCAAACACATTGGCAAAACATAGTTGGCAATAGTTATTAGTGTCCAAATGAGCATCAGGAATGCTAGGTCATTGCCTTGTCAGTATGTATGAAAAATTCTATACCTAGCACAGTGTATTTAGCTTATTTTATGTATTTTAACACAAATAACTATTTTCTGTTGTTTATATACTTTTTTATTTGGCAAAATATCTAAGAATGTAAAATATTGCAAAAGTATAATACGTAAATTTTGCCTAAATGCTGTGTTTTGCTCAAAAGAAGGACATCAGGACTTTTCTTGTATGGAATCCAACACTGTTTCTATCATTCTAAATGTTGCTTATTACAATGAATTAAAAGAGAGATAATTGTCTCTTATAATGAGACAATTTGGTATCTTGACTATTGGCTGCCATTAAAGCCGGGATTCAATCCATATTCAAGGGTCATCTGATTTGCACATCTGACCTCATGAAATAACCGTTGTTTGATGCAAAATTTACTATGATACACTAACAACAAATACAGTGTTGTGAACATTGAAATATCTGTTTCCTACAGTTCAGATATTCAAGAATCAGCACATTTGTATTCTGAGACTTAGATTAAAACTCTCATATTGTCCTAACACTTTGCCTAAATCATATATTTCTGCTGCAATGTAACTGAAGTTAGTAAGCAAGATATCCTCATTACAGTATAATTCTGACACCTAATAGTTCATCTGCCTCACACAATGCAACATGCAAGAGTCATCTGTGTGCAAAGCTGCTGGAAGAATACAGGCCTACTTTAATGGATGTAGGATTTTACATCACTATTTGCAACAGTAACTTAAGCACAAAAGAACAGTTCCTGGTGTAGGAATTGCAGTGTTAGTTAACCATAACCCCTCAATGACAAATAGCTAAAGTCTCAAATTCTCTTTTTCTGACAGCACAGGCTAGGAAGTGAGTTGGGGCTGCTAAAGGGGATCATTTAGGGCCTTAGGGAATGCTTTAGGAATTTGGGAAGCAGGGTTGCAGGAAAGCAGAGCTGACACAACCAAAGTGCCTGTAAGAATTACAGATAAGGTGGCTAGAGAATTAGAAGTAGACACCACAATGGTTTAAAGATAGCGGTTAAGTGAATACTCCAAGGTTCCCAAGTAAAAACATGTTTTCCTACCGTTCAGTTGCCATGCAACAGTGCAGCATCACAACTGGGAGAAGGGGGAAGGAGGAGGCCCAGCTTCACCTCTATTCATGTCCAGTTAGAGAGAGGATAGGATTGGGGGGCGGAGTGGGGAGGGATCTTGGACCGAGAACCAATCATGTAACTTGGGGACACCCACCAGGGAGGGGGTATATAAGGGAATGGAACCTAGTGACACAGAGAGGGAGAGGGAATTTTGAATTCTGTAACCTTCCCTCTCAGCGTGCTGAATAAAACATTCCTATATCAAAACTCATCTAAGTTCTGAGAGTGCATTTCACCAAGACAGAAGGAAGTCCATTACTTTCAGTAAAGTTGAGAAAGAATAAAATACTTTTCTTACAATATTATTTTACTTTAAGAAAAAATGCAAAAACATCACAATATATAAGCCAACTGTATTCTGGCTGGAATAAGAGGAACAGGATTTTGTTCTAGAGCAGGCTGGTCTCTAAAATATCCATTTATGTCTATTTTATGACAACAACTACAAACATGAACAAATCAGTATTTCTGCTAGGAATTGATAATTTTTGCAAATAGACTTCACATCTGTCTTTCACATCTGAGACTTTAATGTTTTATTATGGGAGTTATTTCATACAAAGACACCTATAGCAGAAAAACTATGTGAAGCTTTGAGGGTTTTTCTTACCTTAAATCATATGGACTATATAGTTTAGTTATATAGAAGTTAGTGAATGAAATAATTCTATTTCTTGTTTCTATTTCTTAGCTAAGTTCCATGGTCAAAGACCTACATTTTTTTACTTAATTTAATGGCAAGAGAATTTTTTGTCCTATGATGTACATTGTTCACAGATTCTTATGAAACCCAAGAAAAGAAACTAATAAAGCTACTTCAGAGATGTCAGTTTTCATGCAACTGTAATGGATATTCTGAATTTCTAAAGAAGCCTCCCTTTCTATTGGAAAGTTAATATTACAAAAAAGGGTTAATGCTATTGGTTCAGGTTCTGCTGCTGAGTGTCTGATGACAGTTTCTTTCTCCATCAGCCAAAAGAACACTTTTGTTATAACCTTTAGGTGTTCAAGAAATAAAATGGCCATTCTGTGCCACATTTTAATTTAAAACAAGCGAGTGCTAGCAGAACGGTTTCACAGGTGATAATAGTTTCATTACCATTTGTGTACTATGCAGTTATGAGTTTATGTGATTATTCTTTAGATCATATGTACTGCATCCAGCATATTTTACCTGGTATAGGACAGGTATAAAATTAGACATATATTTTCCAATAGTTTGGCATACAAGTCACACCTTCTGTTGTACTTTGACAGGTAGATCAATTATTCAGTGTGAAATGCAAGTTATCTTGTAGAAATCCTACTTTTGGAGATGTTTGCTCAGCTATACTTTAGTAGAAAAATACTTCATTTTCTCACACCCAAAAGTCAAAGTTTTAGAGTTATCCCATGTTTTGTTTAGGGCTGAGATGTTTATTTTCCTTTTCTTCTGAGAGCTGAATGTGATCATACTTGCAAGCCAAAGTTATGGCTTAAAAGTTCTGTTTTGTTTGATTCCATGACAGTCATTGCTGTTACTAATTTAATTACAAACTCATTCATATATGTTATCATAACAAAAGTCTCAAAACTTCAAGGACTGGCATGGACTTTTCAAAGCTCAGTATATTGTATTGTCAAGATTCATTACACATTAAATATATTTTAAACACAGAAGAATGGAAAAAGTCGAATCCTTTTGTTTTAAGAAATGGTATTTTTTAATATATATTCTGTTTTATTTTTTCTTCTGCAATGTATAAAAACAGACACGTAAACAGAGGAATCAATTTCATTATGTTGTTTGAGACTTGCTCTGCAAATAAGTGTTTATTTTATAAATCTTATCCAAAGAATTGATTGGATTTTATACTAATCTGGACCCTTCGTAACAGTGAATGGTTATATATCACTGACACTAAATGGCTCGTTGTTCTAAAATGTTTACATTTGCCTCAGTAAATCTATCAGGTGTCTGAACAGGCTCCTGACATCTTCTTTGAAGTGTTGTCCATTTTTTTCCCCCAGAAGCCTTGCTTTTAAAAGTATTTGAATTGTTAGGCCTGTTAGACTGGTAGAAATGCTCCAAAAATACAAATGCGAAATATTATCAGTAGTGGCATTGTTTTGGGGGAGATATTGTATAACCAAAATAAAAGTAATTTCATTGCAGTCCTATATATTTTTCTATGTCCAGCATTCATCTTCCGGCTGGAAGCAGAGTGCACACAGTACTCCAGACACACCAGAAAACTTTATTTATTTTTCCACTGCCTACCTATGTAATCAAGAAAACCAGCAATCCTACAAAGTTTCCTGTGTATTACAAAGGATGAGGTCCTAAAGTCTTGTGTTCTTTTCTCTATCTTGCTTGGGGTTTGGTTTTTTTTAAATCCGGATGACTTCCCAGATTACTTTTGGTGTTTCTTGTAACACAACAACTAAAAGAAACACTATGGAAATTTTCATAAGAAATACAAATAAAGAATTCTGTCCATTTTCTTCTTATACTAAAAAAAAAAAAGAGATGAACTTAGCAATTTACAATATTGTCAATTTCATATTTGATCTTTGTTTTCCAAAGTAACTACCTACTCTGTAGCTATATTTCTAATCCTTTTTAGGATCTATCATAGTCACCAAGTCACAGTCATGTGCTTTGACATAACCATATTCCCTCTTAATTATCTGCTTTCACTGTCTGTAGATAACTAATTCTGGTTTTTGGGGGCTATTGTAAAAGGCCTTTTAAAGATGGCATTTAGTACTAATGAGTCAACAAAGAGAAAAATGTTTGTAGCTCTCAAAATACTGTGTTCAAACAAACTAATAGCACTGGAAAAAACAGCCTTATCAGGTAATTATTAACTGTACACGAGGGAACAGCGAAAATTATGGGTTTGACTTGTCTTTCAGAGATATTTTTCTAGATACATAAGAGAAAATTCTTATCACCTGCTTTGATTTTGCAAGCAAGACGTGAGGAAAAAGCTGTTTCCCTACTTTGCATTACATGGACAGTTATCAGTGGCAAAACCAATTTTTCATTTATCATTCCATCCTATACATATAAAGCCACAAAGTGCAAGAGGAAGCTTCATGACTACAATTTTGTCTTCTAGAACACAGCAGAATGCCAACTCAGATTATTATAAAAAATACAAAATCAATCTTTTTATTCTCAGTTCTGTCCTCTCTCTCGTGTCTTCACCCAAAAAAGCCATGACTTTTAAAAACCATGCTGTTTTTCTTTTTAAAAAATGGAATTCCATACTGAACACTTAGGGTTTATGTGCTTCTATTTTGCTCCACACCAGGAGCACTGGAACCTTACTGATACTTTCTATTTTTAAAATAGATGATCAGTTAACTCCAGGAATAGCAATTTAGACAGAGCCAGAAACAGTGTCCCTGTCTCAGCAGTGAAGTTAAAGCAGAGACACAGCTGCCCATGGAGGGAGTCAAAGGACTCCCCTCTCTACTCATTTCATTGCTCAGTGGGAAGCAACCTCTGCTTTCCACCAACTGGTCGGGAATGAGGCCTCAGACACTTAGGCCAGTCTACTTCTGGGGGACTTTAAATTCCAGGGGATATAAGAATTAAACTGGAGTCAATAATATTATTATTAATAATATTATTATTAATATTAATATTATCAATATTATTATTATTACTACTTCTACTTATCACTACTATAACAATACGTACTTAGTTTCCAAAGAACTTTCACAGACAATACCATGTCTAGACAGCTCTATAAAAATTTATTTACTTTTGGGCTTAAAAGCAGATATCCAGCAGTAAATAGAAGAGAGTTTAGTAGAGGAAGAACAAACTTGGAATGAGAAAGCTTGGATTAACTGCAGCTTCTACAAAAAGAATCATGACATTTGTTTGTCTGACTAGAAAGGCTTCACCTTAAAAGCTTTCTGGGAATTTAGTACAGCTCAGACAGATGCAAAGATCAGGTGGAATTTACAGAGATTTGGATATGAGGTGTTAGAAATTCTGGCCATCTTAAAAAACCTATGCACTTATGTCACTAAACAATGCCCTGTAGACTTGGATTGCTCTTGTATGGCCTTTAAAATATTGTCTTTAACTTGCACTGAAGTCAGTGTGTTATCAAAGAACTGAGCAATTCAGGAAAAATTAACTTTGTGAGGAGCTGGGTGTTCAACAAAGCTAAAAGTGGTCCAAGTAAGAAAATAGTTTACCTGAGTCAGTGTTATGGGTTTAACCAGGGAGTTTCTTAGGGGGGAGGGGAGGTTATCTTTTAAAACTTTTTTTCTTTCCCTGAGAGAGGGGAGTGAGCTAAATGTCTGGAGCCCCATCCCAGTCGGCAGCTAAGCAGCCTGCCAAGCGTGGGCGAGACAATCTGGAGCCCCATCCCAGCGCCCCACCGGGCGCGGCAGGGCCATGCAGGGCCGGCCCATGCTTACCACCACGGTGGAGCCAGGCCGGGAACGGTGGCGCCGCCGGGCACAGCTTGCCATACCGATGCCTTTGGCGGATGACCACTGCTCCCCTGTGGCCCCCGTCCAGCGGCGGAGAGGCTGCGGGGCCGGGGCCAGGAGTGGTGGCGGGGCGGCACCGCCACCCCGCTGGGGTGCCGTGTGGCCCCACTGGGCGCAGGGAGCCCCTGACGAGTGCGCCTGGAGCCTCTGGTTACTGCGCTCTGCAGGGGCCGGGGCCGGGGGGTGGGTGATGTCCACGCGAGTGAGGCAGCAGTGGCGGTAGGCACGGTGGCTGCTCTAGCCGCCCCCACAGGCAGCACTGCCAGCCCCCAGGCCCCCCCACAGGTCTCCGTGGCACTGACAGGGAAGCGCATGGTGGTGGCAGCCCCTCACAACATGGGCAGCAACCGCTGCAGGTGTCTTGGCAGGAATACCGCCACGTTGCCTCATGGCAAAGTCTTGGAGAGGGGGCGGCACCCAGCACTGCCACCCAGTGGGGAGACTGCGCACCCCGGAAGGGTGCCGTGAGAAAAACCGAGAAGAAGCGCCTTATAAAAGGGCTGGGGATGGAAGTTCTGCCTCTTTTCAGTTCCTCGCGGTGCAGCGGAGGCACAGCCTACTCTCCCTTGTCTCCCTCAGTGTGGGCAGCAGTGCAGCGAGTCCAGAGGTCAGGCAGTGGCAGCAGGGAACCACCCAGTGGTGACATGAGTGTGGTATCTCTCTCCTCTTGAGTCCCTCGGGGGTCCTTTCACTGTCAATACTTTTCCAGCAGCTCCGCAGTGGGACCAGTGCATCCATGGGGCAGCCTTCCTTCCTTCCCTTGCTCCCTTGCTGCCCAGCAGCCGGCCTGGAGGAGCATAGTTTGTTATTTTCTTTTTGTGTATTATTGTTAGGTCATTCTTTGTGTTACTGGTCAATGTGTATAGTGGTTTCCTGACTTTTATCCCATAGTTAATAAACAGTGGTTTTTGTTGTTGTCTTCCTATAATGTCTCTCGTTGCTCAGTAGTGCCCCGTAGTGTCCAAACCAGGACACTCAAGTGACAGCTGTCACTTGGTGACAGATCTTATTTCTTCACTTCTGTGGTGAGCCTTTCCCGACCAGCTCCTGAATGATGCAGACATTACTGAAGATCTGCTGGGGTAAAGCAATTGAAATGATCTTCATGAGAACTTGTGGTGAGTAGTTAATTGAATAACCTCACTTCAAGTATGCCATCTCATAGCAAATTGAGATGGAAAGTGTCGTCTGGGTTATCAAGGGCAACTAACTGCAGTCAGAGGCAACTGCTTCCTTTATTTCATTTCATGGACTAAATAAGATCTATCCTAAAATTAATTAAGTTTTCTATGTATAATGTGTAATAAACACTAAAAACTTTCCCTTATTTTTTGCCATTTTTTTACTTTTTCTGTCTCCTTACTTATAGCTTCCTTTGGAGTTTGTACTCATGCTTTGCTTACTGTTGAGTGTTGGCTGAAAATGCTGTGATTCCTTTTTCTCTAGTGATAGATGGAGAAACAAAAAAATTCATTCTTCCTGGACAGGTGCTTGAATATGACATTTTTTTCAGTGTAGAAACAATGATGACTAGTTCCTCCTCAAACATTCAGAAAGTACTCAGGAAGTAAAAATGCTTTTTAGCTTATGTTTCAACATTAGATTGGCAATTTCCATATCCAAATTCTCATTTCCCAAACTGCACATTTTGAAAGAAGCCTGAAAAAATGCAGCAAAGACCTACTATAATCTTTTAAATCCAGGTGCTTCTATAGTATGTGAAGTATGTATACACATACACTGTCTGCATAGAAGTTTGTGTCTTTGTTTATCATAGTATCTGTTGTGCTATAATCACTTCTCTGTGTTAGGTTTGTTTGGATTTTTCTGGTTGATTTTTTTTCCTGAAGACTCTGTAAAAATTAAAAGAATAACTAATGATTTTTGTTAGTACAACATGAGCTAGTATTTCTGCAAAAGAAGTTGTAGGCTTAAGAGAGTAGGCTCCAACTCTCAGGAGGCTTTGCTTTTCAGCATTTAACAGCCTGCTTGGTCTTTTTATAACTTGACTTTTAAAGGCCTAGGAAACAATGGAATTTAAACTCATTCAGTTGGAAAACCTGATTAATGCTTTCACTGATTTAGAAGTGAGGAATAATCCACTCAAAAAGAAATGGGGTGAATTTGGAGACTCTTACTACCAAAGAAAGAGCCAGGGGACATATGAATTCTCAACAGCTACAGTAATACCAGGCTATTAACAATGGGTGAAACTGAATTTGCTTGAATTTAAATTAGCTTAATGTGTTGCCAAAAATAGTTATAAATTTGAATAAGCAACCTTGTTATAATTACTAGACTCATTTTTCTTACTTAATGCAGTAAAGAAAGTGTTCTGTGTCAGTGGGGATAAACTTTACCAGACACTTTTATTGTACTGAAAACTGACAAAAAATGCTTATTTGAGGGTAATTCCCAGGCGACTTTTAATCTCCCACATATTCCCATTGAATATTGACCCCACTTCTGTTTTTCTTGCTCTTTTCCTCTTTATACAGCTCAAGTAGCATTTACTTGTTAAAACATCCTTTGCAAGATCTAACACTTCCCTGATGGAGTTTCATTGATGATCTCTCTTTTCACAGTCCTTACAGACTTTCTGTTTTCTTTTACTCTTCTACTGAAGGAGTCATTTGTCTAGTAAGGTCTAGAATTCTTTCCTCAATAATTTTCTGCCTTACTTAGAGTAAAAATGATAGTTCTTTGAAGGTGAATACCAATAATTTCCATTATTCTTTCAAGATTCGTCCAAATAAAAAGATTATTTTTCTACTACTTGTTGTGTTTCTTCTTAGTGAAGTTAACCAACACAAAATCCAGGTTTATTTTTCCATAGCATCTTCCTTACTTTTCAGAAATTATGTTTGTATCATTGCTTCTTTTTAGTAACAGAGAAACAATCTAATGAAGACATGTTTGGTTCTTATTTCCAGCAGTATTAAACTAGAAGCATTCATCCTCAAAACCCTCTAAGGAAATGCAGAATTTCCACTAAAGACACAATAGCCAGAGTGTTTATTTCAAATGTCTTTACCTGTATTCAAGTCTATCTAAAGATAACTCTAGATTTTATTCATATCTAAAGGTCTGTAGAAGGCAAGTGAATCTCAGTGATTTGTGAAATCATATTCTTTGTATATATTTTATTATGGTAGCTATCTTCAGGTATTTATATGCACAGAAATATGGGACAAAATAAAGATGACATAACTTTGCAGTTAGTGATTACTTCTATAAACCAATGATCTGAAAACTTTGATCAATACATGTTAGCACAAGATGGTCTGTGCTATGTGTCAAAGTGACACAATAATTAATATCCCTAATAATAATCTAATGTGTTTCTCTACTTGTCTATAAAGCACTGAATTGCACTTAGTTTTTATAATGCTATCAGATGGTTTCATTTCTTTGAAAGAAAATTGAGTTATCTCACCTTCATCTATCAAACAGGACAATTGGAAAACAAATGTGAATTTAATACTGTGTAAAGGATAAAACCTAAATATTTACTTTATATGACAAGTTTTTATGTGGAAAAGACCAGTGAACAGGAAATTCTGGCAGCACAGCATACAGATCCCAAATTCTTTTTCTGAATGAAGGGCAAATTCAAATACCTGAAACTGAATATTTAGTACATCCTTTGTCTCTAGATAATGGAATGGCATGGATACATTCATTTATTTCCTCAAGAAATCATGATTTTTAATTTTCTCGCAGCGCATTTGTCCCAACTCTTCACAAGACCAATGGCCCAGGAGGTTAACAGCAACAGGATCTAACCAAGAAAAACTTACTCTGCCTCTCATAAACATGGGAATAAATAAAAATATTAGTTTATTAAGCAGTAAATGTATAATAATAGCAAAATGCCTCATAAATACATATTTATAACTCATAAGAATATGTACTTTACATCTGAGATTCAGTGTCTTGAGTTTCATCTCATATGTTTTGCCATGCAACATCAAAGTACTCATTTTGTTACACTGAATGTCTTTTCCTAAAAATATTTCCAGTGCTGTTGACAAGTTCTTTCAGAAAAAAGCAAGAAAACTTTTAATTTTTCCAGTTTTCTCAACTTGAAAAGTATTCTTTCACTTTATAATCCAGACTATATATTTTCAACAGCACTATCCAAGGAGTACCAAAATGAACAAATATTTTTGTTTTTCATTATATTTTCCATCTAAATGGTCACTTGCTTCGAGAGGTCAGCTAAATAGTCAAAGTCTATCTTTTCTACTTTGTCTTTGGTAACACAGTTTGTTCTGTCAAGGCACTAGCTCTCTGTGTTTATAACCGAGCCCTTAATGTTTAACACGTACTGAGTGGCCTCTTTAGGAACTTGACCCTTACAATAATCCCCTCTGGAAAGCAAAGAAAAAAAAAAAAAGTGTTAGCTATAATCGTCTATTTTAATTAATTTTTTTTTTTAATTTAAAAAACAACAAACCCGCAAAATTGAATTAGGGAGCTACAATCCCAACCCAGGGGTTACGATGGCTGCACGATCCATTTGGGCAGTCCCAGCAATGCCCCTGAACAAATGCTCAGGTCCTACTGCAGTCACTCAGCAGAGATGCTATGCAGCATCCATTTTTATTGGGTTACTGTGATCCTGGAGGTATTCCACATTTGTACAGAGTTGGAATGCTTATGGAAATCTGAGCTGAAGTGATCACATTCCTCCTGGACTGCTGACATAAAAAAATGCCTGTTTTCGTCTCCTTACAATGTAAAAACACCCGAAAGATGGCAGACATCTCAACTTCTTTATGGGGAGAGAATAAGTGGGGAAAAAAATTAGTTAGAGATTGGTTTATCCTGCTTTTTAGTGGAAAGAAGGCTGATGAGATCACTCATAAGCACATGGGGTAATTTCCTCCACAAAACTATCAACAAATTTGAATTAAATTTAACAGAGGGTGATCATCTTGTCTCAGAAGTACAATTTCTACAAATTTCAATAAAACAGGTGACCGAATAAAGAGAAATACCCTGAGAGGGAAGTGGTGTTAACACCAGATCTTTTATGTACCAGGCAACCCAAATGGTAGAAAGATGTTATTAAGGAGAAAAAAAGGGGAAAGGTTAGTTTCCTGATTTTGGAGTTTCTGCTATGCCAGCTACATGCCAGGCACTCACAGCTTAGCTCAGCAGTTTGGGGTTTTCCTGGTGGAATTTGGGGTCACCTCTGCCCTAACTTTAAGAGAATTAGAGAAGCTGCTCATAACCTGCCTGGTCTCAGCAGGACCAAATGGTGCTGTACAGCATTACAGAACAACATTTTCTATCTGGAAGGATGTGGATATTTACAACAGTTTTTGTAAGGTGTGGTGCTCTGAATTTGGAGTCAACAAACCCTCTGCTCATTCAAATGTACATAAAAGCTTTTCTAGAGGCAGTGCAGAGTAAGTTTCTGCTCCTTTTTCCTATTCTTGCTCTCCAAGCAAAAATAACAAAGGACATGCAGCTCCTTACACTGGCCAGTTCAATCTTCACTGTTAGAAAGGCAGTTTCTTGTACTGTTAGAGAGACATGAAAATCATCTGGAAGACACTATCACATTTTCCTTACAGAGCAGATCACTGTAATAACCTTGGGGAACGCAATTTTAGTATCTGAAACCACATCTGGACAGTTGCAGCTGTCTTCTGTAAACTAAACAGCAGCGAGTAAAAACCCCTTAACTTTGTCACTTACCTGAGGACACAAGCACAGGCAGAGCCTTGGCAGGAATTGAGGCAGGTGCTGCCTGGAGCTGAAGAAACTCCAACTTCCCGCTCTCCCTCAACCTCTGTCAATCCATCCACTACACTCAATTAATCCCTTGGGATGTAGCCTGTCTCTTTATCTCAGCAAAACTCCACAAATGTAGTTACATTAGAAAAAAACAACATTACTTGCCACTTTAGTAACCATAAAATGATGTTGCTATTTTGTTGTGCAAAACCAAGTGTGAGCTATTGCAAGACGAATTGGGTGAATGCTGTTTCATATCATATCCTTTGAAAATAAACGGCAAAATCTAGCAGAATCAGATTCCACGTCAGGAAGGCATTTTCACAATAATGTATATTATTACTTTGTTAGTTCAGCAGCACTAAATCAAAGGAGGAAAGGTAAAGAACATGTTTTCAGCTTCTTGTTCCTGGCTAGTAGAAACATATATTTCTTTTACTAAGGCTCTGACTGTCAGTTGCAATGTAAGCTTGAGGTCCCAAGACAAAAACCACAATAGTGTTGTGAAAATCTCTGCTCAACCAGTCAACTTCGCTGACAGTAGTGTACAGGTAACTAACACCCCACACTTCAGATTTGCAAGACATCAGATTTCCCCATAGCATATGGCTTTAAAAAATCTGTTCTTCTAAACAAGAGTTAGTATCAGCAGTCTAGTTAGTTTCAAATACTGTAAGAGAAAGCCCAGAGTTTCAGTGTTGGTAATTAGGCAGTCTGAAGGCAGACACCCATCCCTGCAAATGATGCCCCAGCGTGGGCTCTATTGCAAGGAAATAAAATGAACGTTAATGCCTGGCAGAGAAGTAACAGCAGCCCTTAAAATGCAATCCTCGCTTCCTGACGGACAATTATCTTATTTGTCAGCACGTTTTAGGCTGAGTGGATGTCAAGTAGTCCAGGAATGGGATGGGTAAGTGCCAGGTGGGTCACAAACCCTTCCCGCTCAGCCCCTGGAGCAGCGCACTGCTCCCGGGAGCTCTTGAGCACAGCTGGAATGGGAGATATTCCTGAATTTCTCCGAATGGAAAGAAGTGGGGTCTGGAGGGGCCACACAAATAGCGGCTGAAGTCAGGCCTCACTGGGATCTGGAGCTTGCTCAGGACAGGCAGCTCCTACCTCTGCTGTGTGTGACCAGTGACAGGACCCAGGGAGCGGCTGGAGCTGTTCCAGGGCAGGGTCAGGTTGGATCTCAGGGAAAGGCTCTTCCCCTAGAGTGTGGTCGGGCACTGACCAGGCTCCCCAGGGCTTGGGCACGGTCCCAAGTCTGCCAGAGCTCCGGGAGCGTTTGGACAACAGGGACACGGGGGACTGTTGGGTGTCTGTGCAGGGCCTGTGGGTCCCCTCCAGCTCAGGATATTCCGTGAACGAGGTGTGCCTTGATAGAATGCTTCGTAAATAACACATGTACTGGATTAACCGCACATTCATCCCGATTTGCCTCGACGCCCTCAACAGCCCCCTCCCAACGTCCCCGCGCGGCGGGCGGTGCAGGGGCTGTGGCGCGGTGCCGGAGGGGGCGGGGCGGGGCGGTCTCTGCACCGCCCGGCGGGAGCTTTGAGCGCCATGTCGGGGCTGCCGGGCGCTCCGTCTGGGAGCGCTTCCAACACCATGTCGGGCCTGGCGGGCGGTGCGGAGGCGATGCCGGACGCGCCGCTCCCGCCGCCGGGGCTGGCGGCAAAGCTGGACGAGTCGCTGGAGAAGGTTGGCGGCGGGCGGGCGGAGCAGCCGGAGCGGCCCATGGTGTTCCTGTGCGGCGGCTGCAANGATGCGGCCGCCGGCGTGTCCGTGGACCAGGAGCGGAAGCTTTCCAGCCTGCCCGGAGACTGCGGATGGTGAGATGGGCACTGTCCCTGCCCCTGTCCCAGGGGAGGCGGGAGGACGTGCCCGGTGAACGGCCCGGGGAGCTCCCGAGCACTGATTTTGGGCGGTGTGTACAAGCTGCTTATGGACCAAGAGAGAGGGACTTCTCACAAGGGCACGTAGTAATAGGGCCGGGGGGTAACGGCCTTAAGCTGAAGGAAGGCAGACTTACATTAAGACTTTGGGAAGAAATCCTTCCCTGGGAGGGTGGACGGACCCTGGCACAGGTTGCCTAGAGAGGCTGTGGATGCTCCCTCCATCCCTAGAAGTGTCAAGGCCAGGCTGGACAGGATTTGTGGGAATCTGATCTAGTGGAAGGTGACCCTGACCATGGCAGGGACTGGATGAGCTTTACGGCCCCTTCCATCCCAAACTCTTCTGTGATCCAGTGGTTCTGTTACTCTTGCTGAGGTCAGCCAGCATGAGGAGCTGCTGGGAATGCAGGCTGAAAGTGGAGTGCTCATTATTACACTGTGTAAAGTAGTAATGAATGCTCTAAAAAAATTGTAATGCACGAATTTTTTTAGAACATGGATAGGGAGAAGGGCTTCCTTTTATTTTCCCCTGTATAAATGCTATGTGTTTCACAGCACGGTAGAAGCCTTGTTCTGCTCTGGCTGCTCAAGGACACTTGGCAGCATCTACAGGTGCACCCCAAAACATCTCGACTACAAGAGAGATTTGTTCTGTTTCAGCATTGACTCCGTTGAAAGGTAAGTGTAGAATGTTTATGGGGAAGCCTGACAGCATTATTTCACCCACCCAGCACTGAGGGGTGTTCCTGTTGTGTCTGTGACACTTCTAGATGTAACTGCTCTGTTCCAGAGTGGTTTTCTGTATTGTTGCTGTTGGCACCATATGCTCAAGTGTGAGAAACATCACCTGTGTAAGACAAATCCTAGAAAAAATACAATACCAGGACTGCTTTTTTTGTAAGAAATAGCGTACCAGCCAAGAAAATACCACTAGCTAGACAGCACAGGGAGGGTTCCTTCTCATTTGAGCAGAAGAGAGTACATAAAATGAGCCTGTAATCATGGGTAACAACAAATAGGCCTGACTGTAAACAGTTGGAGGTCAGCATTATCAGCAGAGAACGTGGCAAAGGGGCTTAGGCACAACTTGCAGTGAGGTCTGAATTGTCTGCTTTGTCCTTGCTGAGGTGGGCAAAGGCAAATCTGGAAACTGAGTATGTGCTTGAGTTTCTCACTTAGCTGTCTTTAAAACTCTAGAAAATGAAGGTGTGCTTGTGTGTAATTGGTTTATAGCAATTAAAAGTGGTCTTAAAATATTTTCCAGTGACTATATCCTGAGTTAAGGCCAGAGTTCTTTCATGCAAGCATTGCTCTGGTGAACAGTGATTGCCTTTGTCTGGGCTGGTTTCAATGTTTCTGTTTTTCCGTGAAGTTCCCATTTGTTCTGCTGTATGGATGTGGATGATCCTCCTCTTACTCTGGAAGGTTGTTTCAGATTTTTGTCTTCATTCTGCAGCTATGATACTTGGTTTTTCCCATGGCTGTAAAATTCCATGATGCACTAGCCTGGCCAAAAAATGGCACTTTTTTGGGCAGTGATGATGGTATCTGCTTCTCCCAGCCAGTGCTGCTCCATTCTTGGTGTCTGTGTAATTTTTTTCCTGTATCCTGAAGCCCCAGAACCCGTGGGTATTTTGGGGTTCTGGAGCAGTACTGCCTTTGGCTGTTTGTCCTCAATGAGAAGGGCATGATCAAACTGTGGCGTCTCAGCTATATTCTAGGTTCCTCAGAAAAGCAAGCTCTTACTGATGAGAAGCCGCTGACTCTCGAAAGTCAATATGCCTTGGAAGAGGTGCTGGAAAGGGTAAGATTTAACCTTATATCACTCTTTTTTAAATCACCTTGGTGAAATCTTAATATCCTTCAGTAGTTTCTAGAAAGCAGCTTATTTCATCCGCAGCAATTCCATGGGTTATAGCATGTGCTGTGCTGCCTCATGCCATTAGTATCTTGAGTTAGGCAAGATTTTCAGTAACTTTTCCTTCAATTTTCATGGTAAATTAGCATTTTCTGTTTGTCAGGCACAGCGTTGGATTCCTATTTATGTCTCAGTAGTTCAATATTTCATTCCTAATTAGTTCTGATTCACTTGTCCAGATCTGCACTTAATTTTTAGTCATGTCTCTTCTGCCTTTTGTTCAAATGGACTTAATGCTTTTGGTATAACTTTGTATTGAAATATTACATCATAAATCAAGTTAATGTTTTGCTCTACTGAAAACTTGTGATTGCAAGTAGGAAGCAGTGTAAGGAAGTTGACTGTGGAAGCTGATGATTGTCCAGCGAAAGCTGGATGTATGGCTCTGACACCAAGGTTGGAAAAAGTTACAGAGGGTGGACAGTGAACATCAGAGTCAAGTGAACTTTCAAACTACCAAAATAGCAGAAATACAGTGAAATAGGATTGGTGATTTGAGATCAGATTTGAGCCCTTTCTGACATCTATACTTGTTCTTGGTATTCTTGGAAATTCCATTTATAACCAAGTACCCTTCCCTGATTGTTTTGCAGACAAGCACTGTATTAAAAGCTCTGGAGACAAGACTGGCTGTTGTTGAGTCACGTCTGACTCTTCTGCCCAAGAAAGTCTGAAAGAAATTACTTTTTACCTACAGGAGACTGGTGAGCATGAATTATGAATTATCCTGGTAATCCTCTGGGATCTGTGGAAACATTGCAAAGGCTGTCAAAGAGCTGAAAGACATGAGTGGCTCCTGCTGAGTCTGCATCCTAGCCAAGGAGTTCCTCTTCTTTCTCCTAAAAGGACACCTGAGAAAGAAATAGATTTACCTTTTTTTAATCAAGACTTCTGATCAACCATTCTGTAGACTTCTAGTTTAATGTAAATATTTATTTAATTTTTTCTTTCTGGAAGCAAAGAATTGATCTCCTGAGCTCCCTGCTGTACAATATCTACAGAACTGGGCATGTGTTTTCCCAAACCAGTGCAAAACCTCTCTGTGATGCTGTGATGTCCAAAAAAAAAAGAGCATTAAGTCACTTTTTCTTGAAATGTCTCCACAGCCTTTGCTCAATCCATTCTCAGAGTCAGGAATGGCCCAATAAGTATACGTGGTAGTTTGTTGGTTTGGTGGGGGGTTTTATGCAAGTTCAGGGCTAAAATGTAGTAAATAAAGTCTTCAACAGCATTAGGTGAAATGGTTTTCCATACAGTATGGAAAGTCAGATGTTTTACAGCTTCAAGGGGAGGAAACCAAACAAGGCTGGTGGCAGCACTCCTTTAAGCAAAGCTTGGTATATATTTGAGCAGTTAATTCAAAATGTAAACTAGGAACCCTTACCATCAAATTTTTTTTTAGATGTAGATATTTCAGTTATTTGACTTTGGTCTTCCATGCATTTGATTAACTATCAGTCTTTCTTATACTGTGTGAGTATTTCACCTGATGTTTTTCAATAAAAACAAGCAGTTGTAGTCTAAAGCAAGAATAATTTAAAAAATTGGGGGCTTTTACTACTCAACTATGCTTAAGTGTGTTACTGCAAGTTTCTAAGTTTACTCCAAAACCTCAGAATTAATTTCCCCCTTCTGCCCCAGTAGTAGGCACTGCTTCTCTTAAAAAAGCTTCTACCCTCCACCTTCACTGCCCTGTTTGTTCTGAAGTGGTGCTCAAGTTTAGCCTGTAGTGATAGGCTTCATATTCTTTCAGGTAACTAAAGAAATTTTGTTACTGACGTACCTGCCAGAGGAGCTTGCATTACTCCAGTGTAATTTCTGAGGCAATTTCTACTCCAACAAGTTTTTAAATGCTGGCCAACAGAAATAGACCTCATCCTGAATGTCTGAAAACAGCCTCGGACTGCTCTTTAATTGGAGGTTGGTTGATGTTAGAGGTGAGAGGTGTCTGAGTAGGTTCTTGTCTTTGTTCAATTAAGAAATAAGTGGTTTAGCTCTACATTTGATGGGAGGGCCCATGTTCACTGGCCCCACTGTCAGCAGCACCTCTGGATGTAAACATGTTCCTCCATTATACATGGAGGGCAGCAAACTATGGTTCAGAGCTGGTTCCCTAAGGAGACTGAGTTCCTTCCGGCAGTTGTTTGGGTGGATTTCTTAACACTGTATGCCCTATGTGCAGTGAAAATACAGTGTATATATGTAAGCAGTTATTCAGTGTTAGAAACGATTGCTGTGCTTAAGACAAGCATGTGAATTCCAGAATTTGAAAATGTCCTGATGCACCTGGAATCATTTGGGTCCTGGGAGCCTCCTTTTGTGTCTGTGGCTATAAAAGTGGTGGGTGGGGATAGGGGTGGTGACTGAGAGCACACCTTGGGGATTTGCTTTTTGGAAGAGCCACTGAGCTTCTGTGAGAGATGAGGATGCTGCAGAGCGTGGAATGCTGGTGTCCTTGGCACTCCTGGCTCTGGCTGGGCGGTAATGAAGAGCGGGACACACAGGAGAGCAGATCGGCTCCCCAGGGAATCTCCGGGAGATGGAGCTACTGGATTCTCCCTTCAGTCAACTCAAAACATTCTTTCCGTGGCAGAATCCAGGAGTCAAAGCAAATCACACTGGCCACTGAAAAAGTGTGAAGATTCTCAGGTTTTTTCAGTATTGAAAAAAAATATTAGTTGATATCTAAGTTGTTTTCAAAATAAAATTGAGTATCTTCTGTATTATAGACAGGATTTTGACTATATGGGATTCTGATTATGGATCTGTAGGATTTGAAAATACAAATGTAACGTTTGTGTATATAAATAAAACAATAAATAGCTTGAGGATGTAAAAGGTGATCTCCGTGAAGGACTAGAAACAGTTCTTGTGCATTCAGAGTTTTTCTCCCTCTCCTCACACCGTCATACCCCAAGTCTGGGATGTAGGATGGGATTTAAACCGGGATGTTTGACCCAAGGTGCCCCTCAAGAGCTGCACGTGCACAGTGGCTCTGTGCACTCAGTGACACTTGGTACTGCAGCTCTCTGTTTCTGGCATTACTAGCCACAAAAGCATTTAAATCTTCATAGCTAAAGTTTTCTCATTTATGATAATTATTTTACATAAAACATTTGATCATTATTTTTTTTCTACTAAATACAATTATTCAGTATATTACTTTATAAATGTAAATTATTTTTAAAATTTTGTAAGTCAGTGTTAGATGCTGATGGATTTACTTATGTTGACTTTCAGTCATATTATACTGGGGAAAAAGGTGTTACTGGGAATGGCTTTGTGTCTATATCTGGCCTGCAGAACTGTGAAGATTCCTCTATTACATGCTGGCCAAAGCAGTGAGAGAAAATATTCCTCAGAAGCCAAATGGACAGGAAATATTGCTACAGAAGAGCATGAAGTGGAGCCAATACAGAGTTGTTAATCCTCAGAGAAGCCTCTGAACAACAAATAGATACGTAATTCTCTCTGATACTCATGTAGACAAAAGAAACACTTTGAACTTACACTATTGAAACCTGTACATTCAGTAGCTGAGCTACACAATTCACTCAGTAAAATAAATAATAAATGAACAAGTAAAGAGCCTTTGGATGGCTTGGTTAGTTGGCTATGGAGCTGCCAACCTTGGTTAATGAATCCAGACCACTTAATAATTCCAAACAGAAGAGTTTGAAACTGAAATGGAAAAGAAATGTCCAAAGCCCAAGTCATCCTGGCGGCAGCATGCTCACTGACTGGTTTAATCTTGTCAGAGAGTCGCCACTTTTGCGTGTTACTCTTAAACATTTTGAATAATCATGTTCATATACAGATGTGTTTATATTAGGAGTGTTTTCTTGTTTTCTGTTGCATGTCACTATTTGGGAAAGAGAGGTCTTGACCAAAGTATTACCCTAACAGAAGCAGTGACTTTGCCACTGTGTTTTTAAAGATGGGGAAGTCACTTAGCAGGTTGCTGTTATGAAGAAAACAGATTAAATCTGCAGAAACTTAATAAATTTTCAATTAATTTAGAGTTGGATCATGAGGAACAGACAAGAACTAAAGCCCACTCCCTGCCCTTCCCCAGTTCAACTTCATGGCTTCATCTCTGACTCCTCTACCTTCACTTTCCTGAATCATACAGGGGCTGCAGTCAGTCCATAACAGGTTCTCTCTACTGCTCCTTCATCCACACACTTTTCCTCTACTGCTGTGGAGGACACTGGCATGGGGTTCAGTCCTTCATGCTACAGCATGGACACTTCATGGGCTGCGGTTCTTTCAGGGAATATCCGTGTTCTGTGAAGCAGACTGTGCAAATACAAAACAAAACCAACAAGAACAACAAAGAGAAAAAAAAGGTGGAGGAAAAAGGGAATGCAAATGTCTCAGGTATGGGGAAAGAATCGAAAGTATTTTTATTTGAAATATGCAAAGAACAGTAAGTGCTGGATTTGCTTGCCTCACAGTTGTTTGTGTTTAAAAAATCACTGAAGAATCTTCCAAAGTTATTTCTCTAATAGGACATTATAAATTAGTAATTACAATTTTCATTCTTTTCCCTATAATTTTCCATTAACTGGATATATAGCAATTTTTCTGGTAAATATCTGCATATTTCTTCTGCCTTGCATAGTGTACTCTATACTTATTTTAGTATCAATAATAATGGTTTAAACTTTTTTTTATCATTTCTCAATAACATAGGATAGCCAGAAGATAATATTGTGTACACTGACCAAAAAAAAACCTGGAGTCTTCAAATTCATCTATTGCCTTTAATTATAACAGTGATCTTGCAATTTGTAGCGAGTTTATTGCGAAATATTTTATAACTTCCTCATAGTCATTTTCAGTCTATTTAGAATGGTCAGAGTAATTTCTAAATACCACCTGTCATTAAATTCTTACAAGGCAAGAGGTGAACAGGGATGAACATGGTAGATATTTATGCCCTGTAAGGCCAATATCTAGAAAGAATGTATATTATAAAATTTATATCAAAGCCTTTGGTTTTTTTTAAATTACATAAGTCTAGGAAAGGCTTCAGTTGTCAAAAGCACCTCTCTTCAGCAGGACATGTATGCTTGCATCCTGTGTTCGACTTGATGTATTTGAGCCACCAGAGGAAATCAGGGAAACACTTTTGATTTTTCACTTTTCTCAATAGCTTTTGTGAATAGTCAGATACACTTTATAAATGTCCATCGCACTGAATGTAAAAGGAAAATTTAGCATGCACACCTCAAAGGAATATAGGCATGGATTTGCTGGGAGCCTAACTGCCCAACTCTATTAAAGTCACGCTGCTCATGAGCACAGAGTAAAGCAGCATCAAGAAAACACTGCCAAGGCTGAATTTTAGCTGCAGCGAAGTTTTGAGAATTCAACTCTAGAAAAATCTTACATGCCAAAATCCCATCTAACTCTCTCCTTAAGTATTCCTGTTTTCATATGAGACTGGGAGGAAAATCAAGACAGCAGTACAGGAGATTCGCTCCTCCAGACGCCATTTCAGCATCTTCCCCATTTGATGCATGCATAGTCTTTGAGACAGGGACCAAAACCTCAAACTGTTTCCCCTTCTTAGGACTCTGCTCCTTAGCAATAGGCTATGAAGCGTTGAACTATTTTGTGTAAGGAGGAACCCATCTTCCCTGGCAATTGCTGTCACCTGGGAGCCATTATGCAGAAACAGAAGGTAGGAAAAAATGTTTCTTTTAGCTTAAGTCAGACATCAAAGTTCATGCTAAATGGAGTGAGCTATGTGACTCAGAGGAGAACTTGGTTATTTACTGTGGTGGTTTAGCACCAGTGTTTTTACTAAGGGCAGGCTGAACAGTAATGAGAAGACTGAACAGAATTAAACAACAGGGAAACAGTTTATTTGTCTGGAGCTCTACCAAAGAAAAATAAAACAATAGTTTAAGGGAACCCCAGACTTAACACAAAATTAAACCCAACAAAAACCACGCAAAAGGGAAAAAAGAAAAAAAAGGAATAAGGGAACTGCTTTCAAAGGCCAGGGAGGCTGGCCAAAGAGAAACAGTGGGAAGAGAAAGCCACTTCCTCTTCTCTCTCTCTGGTGGTAGCTAACTCCCAGACCTTGGAGTCTCTATAAAACACAACACAGTGAAAGGTCCTCCCCCCAACCCAGGATGTTATTTTGGGGAAGCTTTCAACCTGCAGTTGTGCTGGCTTGGCTCTGATGCTGATGGAGGTGGGTGGAGTCAAG
>VXBA01000518.1:473594-488769 GCA_013399895.1 Serilophus lunatus | reverse complement strand
GCCATCTTTTACCAGCCGCGGGATGTCTGCCGCTTCTCCAAGGCACCTGCCGACCATGGGGACCCTCGAAAGGGGTTCCCAAGGGCTGCAGGAGCCGCCTGGGCAGCCACCACACCCATCCCGCTGTGCAGGGGCTGTTCCCGGGGCCGCTGACACCGTGGGGCCCCCTGCCGGGCTTCCTCATGGCAGCGCAGCAGCCAGCACTGGGGAGGGGAGAAGGCATGTGCGCAAGAGCAGCCGCTGCAAGGGGCTGGAAAAAATGGCGAACACCCTGCGCAGCACCACGTCCCGCAGCCTCCGCCCTGCGCCCCGCAAACTCCTCACCGGCACTGCGGGCTCCCAGAGCCGGCCCTGCACGCATCAGGCACCAGCCCCAGCGCAGCCCCGCACACCGTGGGCTCCCAGCTCCGCTCCGGCCCCGCACACCGCGGGCTCCCAGCCCCGCACACTGCGCCAGGGCCACGCTGGAATTAAACTCGCCACACCGTGTCCTGGGGAAGACCAGCAGTGAGTTGGGGGGGAAGCGAGGGAAGGTTATTAAGGGAAGGAAAAAAAATTACAAACCCCAGAAAAACAGGGTTTAAAAGGAAACATCTCATTTCCTCCCCCCGCTCCCTCTAAGAACCCCGCAACCCCCTCCTCTCCCCTCTCAAACCCCCACATTTACCTTCTCATCAGATGAATGCCTAGCAACTCATTTCTGTGACTAGTCTATTAAAAAATAAATGGAGAACACTGCATTCAAATGCAGAAATAGTGGCTTGAACTTCAGCTTCATTTGCAACTCTAAAGCAGAGTTAGAACTTTGGAGCAGGCAGCTCTGAGAAGTCTGACTAAGTTTTGAGACTGTCCTTCAGAGTAAGCAACCTATCGCCATAGACTACTAACATGATGACATACAAACAGGTAGTAAAAAGACGTGAGGTCCTGAAGTCAGAGCTAGAATACTTGATAGGTGTGAACTTCACTCCTGTCAGAAAAGACTTGTCATGCACATTCTTTCAAGGGAACAGACAATTTTCTTCTGATAGAAAGCTGTGAATGATTTCCTGTTAAGAAGAAAAGCAATATATAAAGATAGTAAAAGAGAAAAAACAGATCTGTGCTACCACTGTGTTTGTAGAATCAGTCATAACAACAGCATAGGTTGGAACAACACCATAGGTTGGAAAGCCCAACCCAGTCCAACATTTTGTGGGAAAGGAAGTCTAAATGAGATTATCTAGCACCCTGTTCAAACACATCTTGAAAATCTGTAATAGGGACTCTGCCATGTCAAGTGTTTCCAGAGTATGATTGTTTTCACTATAAAAAAATCCTTTCTTTTGTCCAGATGAAGCCTCCCCCAGTGCAGCTCTTACCCATTGCCCTTTGTTTCTTCATGTTGTTCCTTGCAAAAAGAGAGCCTCTATCATCCTTATAGTTACCCTTGAAGTAGTGGAATACTGCGATGAGGTCCCCATTGAGCATTTTCTTCAGCCAGAAAGGATCTAACTCCTTCAGTCTTTCCTCATAAGGCAGGTTCTCCATCCCTTTTATCAACATTGTGGCCTTCCTTTGGACCCTCTCCAATCTGTCTGTATCTTATTTCACGCGTAGAGACCAAAAATGAACACTGTATTCCAGGCACAGTCTGACAAGCACTGCATAAAACTAGTTTACATAGTAAACATCATTATAAACACTTGATTTTTTGAGTCACTGTATTGATGTGAACCTGAAGTTGAACCATCCTTGTTCGCTTTGATGGAGAATTTGTTGCATTGTTTTATTTTGTGTTCCTTCACTGTAGTAATTAGATTTTGAATCCAGATGGGATTATCACATTTTACCCCTGTACTTTAAAGGTACAATATTGGAAAATTACCAGACCATAAGAAAAGGTGAGACTTACAAGAAGTTCTATTTGCAGTTATATTATGTGGTGCACTGCAAATTAAGAAACTTTGCATGATGCAAAATTTCATGTCTTGGGTTCCTTCAGACACTGTTATGTATTGATTGTGAGTTTGACCACGTAAGCACTTTGCCATCTTTTAGTAATTCTGACTAGGGGGTTTTTTTGTAGTTAGTTTGCCTTTTAAAATAACCACAGAGCAGCCATAATGCCACTGTGCACAGTTCTCTGGCCATCACCATCAGCAATTGAATTGCTGTAGAATGGAGAATACATTTTTGTCCACTATTAAAATTGAATTCACCTGGCTCTATTTCACAGTTCAGTCTTAACACATGCTCTAATGAGTAACTATATGTTTGTCTCTCTGCACAAAGATGTGCATAAATGCACACACACAAGGTAGTTTATGATAACCTCTCTTTTTCAGATATCTGCCATAATGATTCCTGATCACTGATAGCTGCTGAAATGTGTTTTGGTTCAGATAGTGTTCAGTTTACTGAATACACAAACACAGGCTGAACTTTTTGTGCCTCTCAAGTCTGCAAAAGGCAGCTGCAGCTTTGCAAGATCATCTGAACTTCTTCCTGTAAAGCCTGATTCTCTCTTTAGAGCTGCACATGAAAAAGAAGTCACCCTCTGTGCATGATAGTTTCTTCTGCAAGAAAGTTAAAAATAGAATCAGCCTTAGGGGTGGAGTGGGCTTGAACAGAAAGATACTCCTGCAGAAAATGTAGTCCAACAACAGTGATCAGGACAACACCTTCAACTTTCCCCACTCCCTACACATTCATATCTCATGTTGATTATATAGAACTCTTTAAGATTTTTGAAAACACATACTTACTACAGAGAGCTCCTATCTTACATTGCTAAAGTCAGAGAAACAGGAGAGTTGTTTTGAGGGCATATTGTTATAAGAGTCTTTGCACTTTCCTGTTGAATATCCAATTGATCTGCACACTGCAAAGTTATCATGGATGATGAGTAAAGTATTGTGGACTTAGCCCTAATTCATCTTTTTTGACTTAGGCAGATAGCCTGGGCCCAGAAATTTACCTTCATCACTCCTGCCTTAAGGAACTTAACTGATGTGCTTCAATGACGGGCTTGGCCTGCCTAAATTGTCTCTGTAGTCAAAAGGGAATGTAACTTCAATTTTCTGAATCTTTCAGTCTTACTAAGTTGGAAAATAGAGATTAAGATACCTAAACTTTATTCTGTGTACCTCAGGTAAGAGCTTTAAGTAAGGAGGATTAAATCAAAGCTTTGGTGCAGAGAAGTGACGGAGGAGATCCTCACCATTCAGGTCAGGGTTCAGTGTCAGCTAAAGGCCTCTGTTTTGTAGAGTACAATGGTTTTGCAGCCTTTCTTCAGAGCTCTCAATGCCTCTCTTAAAGAAAGCTCAGCTGCTAAAACCGAGCAACCGGCTCGATCAAACCAGTATGAAAAGCCATACCTCTGTCATGCTGTCCTTGCTGGTGCTGCACCATAGATAGCCCTTTGGGGTGACTTCTTTCCTGTATGCAAACCGAATGACAGTGTAGGACATCGAGAGTAGGTGCGATGTATTCTGAAGGACTGTCAGTATACAAGTGGCTTAGCTTGAATCTTTACTTCTGTGCAGTTTTCCAGATACTAAACCATGTAAGCTGAAAATTCTCCTACAATTAGGACATTTCCCCCAATATAAATGGTGGGTAGTACAAAAGGCAAGTAGCTGAATATGCTGTGAAATGTAAATGCAGCCAGCAGCATGAAGGCAGAAGCAACATGCAGCTCAAACTACATTCAGGCGTTCCCTGTCCTTATGATTTCTGCCTTCACATGTGACATTTCTTTGTGTTGTGTAAAGTTTTTCTTTTTTTAAAATAGTTTATATAAGTTTCTAGACATTAATTGAATTTGAGTCAATATGTTTACATGGGAATCACAGAATCATAGTAAATAAAGTCCCAACTAGTTGCCGAAAGGCAAGATAAGATCAGCTATGACTAAACTATTCTTGACAGATTTTTGTGTCACCAGTTCTTGAAAACTTGCAGTAGAAGAAGTTTGCACATTCTCCCTTGGCAGTGTACGTTAGTGCTCTTCTATGCCTGTAGTTGAATAGAGTTCTCCCAATTGCCAATCCAAATCTTTCCTGCTGTCATTTAAACCCATTTCTCCCTGTTCTATCTGCAAGGAATAAGTACAACAGTTTTTCCAAACAGAAATTTTGAGGTTCTGAAAATTATAGTTTTACTCTATTTTAGTATTCTCTGGATTAATAAACAGTTTACCTATTAGTCTGTTCAGTTATGATGCCCTCTGTCTCTTCCCCACACATTACCATATACCTTTTCTCAGAAACCTAATCACATTGATCTGATATAATTTCTTCTTGACAAATTTGTGCCAGCTGCTACTTCTCATCTTATTCTTTAGAGTCAGATAGATTTATGTTGTTTTTCTTGTTTTGGTGTTTGTAGTTTTTTAAATATAATTATTTTTATATCTACCTATACGTATATCTAATCTAATTTTTCTATACCTATATGTTATTAGAAACTCTTAAAGTCTTATCAGTAATTTCCTGGTTTGCGCTTTCTTCTTTTACAGACCAATACTCTTTGTTTTTTTGGAGTCTCCTGAAAATGTACCTGTGCACTGGGTCTGTCTGAGATAGAGCCCATTTCCCCATATAGCAGCCCTCACAGTGCTGTGCTGTGCATTGGTGGCTGGAATGGTGTTGATGATAACTGCTGAACAGAGCACTGCAACTGTAATGTCCCTTCCCCAGCTGGGGGAAAGATTCTGGGAGGGGACACAAGTGGGCCAGCTGACCCAAACTGACCAAAGGGATATTCCATACCATATGACATCCACTCAGGTATAAAGCTAAAGAGAAGCAGGAAGTGGCGGGGGGCATCCACTGTCTCCCATAGTGGCTCACCAAGAGAGCCACTACACGCGTTGAATCCCTGCTTCTCTGGATGTGGCCGGTCATCACAGCGGATGGGAAGTAGAGATTAGATTAGTGCTTCACTTTTGTGCGCACTTTCACTTCTAGTAAACTGCCTTATCCCAACCCACTGTTTACCATCTCATTCTTTTCCCCTGCCTGGCTTGGGGGGGAAGGAGGGAAGAGGGGATTAGAGCCACTGTGGGCACCTGGTGGCCAGCCAAGGTTAACCCATTACAACCTGTTCTCCACAGGTTTTTCTATGGTTCTCATAGAAAAACACAATACTGTTTGAGCATGTTTCAGATACTCCTTAGGTTTTCTAGACTAAATTTTTGTTTTGTTTTGTTGTTTTGGGGTTTTTTTTGTTCAATGTGGTTTCAACAAAACTTCTACAAAGAGTCTCTAAGCAGTTCTGTATTAAAATAAGTTCTTCACCCACTGTGAATGAGGCCAGTCAGTCTTTTGATCAGTCACCATTTTTCTAGTGAAATTTAGAATTGAAACCTCTCGTAAAACAGATTTTCCATCATTCTTATCCTAATCAGTAAAAAGTATTGTCTCCTCCTGAAAACTAAGTAATCTCTTCGTTTTAATGAGGTGTTAACCATTTTAACTAGGAATGCACATTTTACTCATTGTGTATAATCTCCTAGATAGTTTTTACAACATATGACTTTAATAAGCTAATATCAAAAATCTGAGCTCCCTGTTATGCTTGCTGGTTGCCAAATGTTCCAAATGTCCCCAGCCAATATTCCCAGCTTTCTTCTGACAGGTTGTGTAATACGTGAAATATTAGCTGTCGAAAGCACCATGTGACATCACAAGTTAGTTTTCAGTACAGAAATGAACCAAATTAAAACTCAAGTTAAATAAGGGTCTCTTGAACTATGTATTCATTTTAACATTTGTATGAGCAGTCAGTATTTTCTGATGTGCCTGAAATTTTGAAAGGTTCCCTGTTCTGTTGCAGTGGAATGCCATGCAAACTAATCATCTGATGTTTTAGTCAACTCACATACTCAATGAGGGATGGTGCTAGAGAGTCTGACAGACCATGGGAACCAATCTGACTATAGGACTGGAGTTGCCTTCCTTTTCTGAGATGAATAATGGACTCAATCCTCTGCTGACAAAAAACGTGGGAAATGAAGCAGCAAATTCTCTGTAAGAATGAGGGAAGCTTTCCCTTTCTTCAGACCAAAACATTAAGTTCACCTTTTTAACAGTACCTTTTTGTTTTTTCTCGAATATTGTCTGGTCTCTATCAGACCCAGAGCCAGAGAAAATAGCCATGGTGTTATTGAAGACCATTTCGTAATACTAATTTTACCTTTCTATTTGTGCTTTTTCCTTATCTCACTAGAAAGGTACATGAAATTACTTCAATTATTTAGTCTGTCTAGTTCTTTAGGTCAGAGGAGAGAAGGAAAATATTTTACTTATTTTGTTATACTACTTTGTTGTCCCTAAGCATCTCATAAAGGATAAGTCAATAATTCTTTCTTTAAAAAAGTGTAAGCAGGTTTGCAGTCTGATTTCAAATAGAATTTTCAAATGAAAAGTCAGAAGGATGAGATCCATTTAGGAGGGGAGTTTCATCAGAGCAATATTCTCAGATATCAATTTATGGCTTATTGAAAAATGCTTCTTTGAAATCTCATAGTGTTTATGCAGACTTTCCCAACTGGATAAGTCATATCTTAATTATTTAACTTCTCTCTGCTCTGTATTAATTTGGGATAAACATAGTCTGTCGTACAGGTCTTTATTTATTTTATTTTTTCTGTGTTCAAAGAGCCTGAAGAATTCACTGATGATTTATTCTCTGGGAGGAAAGACCTGCTTTTCATCATCTGGTTACTCAGGTCCCATAAAAAGTTCAGTGCCTGACAGAATCTCAACTCCTAATCTTTGTTGGCAAGGTAGTGTCCAAATAACATAAAGCCATGGTTCTTTGATGTTTTGCAATAAAAACTTAGGTGCTCTATACTAATTATAAATAAAATAGCATGGCAGGACTCCAATGATCTTGAAAATTTGCTGCAGCAAGAAAGATTTCAGAGAGAGATAGATTCAAAATTGACTGCTAGGGTTCAGAGCTCCAGAATAGATTGGAGTGAGGCTGTGGACATATTGTCTCAGTATATAGAAGCGTCAAGATTTGTAGGATTATTTTTCCAAACTCAATTAAACATAGTGAGTTTGAAATTTGCTGACAAGTGCTGAAGTCTGTCGGTCTCCATTTTTTTTGGTGCACTTTAAAAAGCTGGCCATGAAAAGATTTAAATAGCAGCTTATTCAGTTCTGTCTGTCCCCATCCAGTCAATCAAATTTCACTTGGTGGCCAAGCAGTGAAACAGGAATTAGATATTGTGAGATATCAGCAAAATGAAGATGGAATTGGTAGTATTATAAGGATATGGAGAAATAGGGAACTTGGACTGGGGAATAAAAGCTTATAAGAGAGGAATTAGATGTGGACCTAGACACTGTGGAATAGGGAAGGATATAGGAAGGCATAAAATCAGTCATGCAATGAAAGGGAGACCTGAAGGAGTGAGAAATAGAAAATAGAGAGAGATAACAGCTGACGAAAAAAAAACCCAAATCCAAACATAGACCAAATAATAGAGAAAATTCTGGAATGCTGGGGAAAAAAAGGACAGAGACAAGCCATGTAAACTGTAGTAATTCTGGTAAATATGAAGACATTATAGTCTCTTGACACACATTCTATGAGGTCAGTTAACTATTAAATTCTTAGAAGTTATCTGTGAATATTGTTTTTTTCCCTCAAGATATTTGCAGTTGTAAGAAGTAATCATGAATTTTCATTCATTGAGTGCATTATCCATCATGAAAGTGTAATATTTGCAAAGTTCACAAAAAATGCAATTTCAAATGTATGCAGTTCTAGATTTAAACTAAAAGAGGAATTCTAATTCAATTTCTGAGTTATCAAGTCCAAAGAGCAACCGCAAAAGGTCACGAAGACTGAGGAAAAGAAGACCATTTGAACAACTGGTAGTATGAAACCAGGGTAGCGACAATGATGGCTCATGGTGTATGTATGTTCATGCAATATACATGTAATAGTTTAGACAATATCAGCCCAAATCAACATGAATACACAAAGTAAAGCACTTTTCTGATCTGAACCTTGGAGGATACTGCTGTCACTGATATATAAAATCAGTCAATTAATATTATTTCTTATTTTAGGTTAATAATCATGTGAAATCAATAGATTTGACTGTTGTTTTACATACCTATAATATTTACCTAAATATTTGTTGAGAGGCTGGAATGTGTCCAGAGAAGGGCAATGAGGATGGTGAAGGGGCTGGAACACAAGCCCTGTGAAGAGCAGCTGAGGGAGTTGGGGTTCAGCCTGGAGAAGAGGAGGTTCAGGGGTAACCTTATTGCTGTCTATAACTACCCGAAAGAAGGTTGTAGTCAGGCGGGGTTGGTCTCTTCTGTCATTCTCCCAGTGACAGGATGAGAGGACACAGTCTTTGGTTGCATCAGGGGAGGTTTATGTTGGGTATTAGGAGCAACTTTTTCACAGAGAGTGATTTCCCACTGGAATGAGATTCCCAGGGAGGTGGTGGAGTCACTGTCCCTGGATGTGTTTAAGGATAGGTTGGATGATGAACTTAGTGACACGGTTTAGATGGTTTAGATGATAGATTGGTGTTGGATAGGCTGTTAAGTTAGGTAAAGGTTGGACTTGATGATCTCTACGGTCTTTTCCAACCTTGTTAATTCTGTGTGGAATTCTGTGTGTAATTTTCATTTACCCTCTTACTAGCTTGAGTCTTGATTTTATTTGGAGCTGTATGGAGTTCACTGCTTGCAACGAAACATTTCCAATTTAGTTGACAGACAAAGGAATAAAAAAAAGTGGAAGTGGTCACACTGCGTATTTGAGGCAGGAGCTGAAATAAGCCCAGTATCCCGATTTCACCCTTGTAAACCAATGCTACTCACACTCTCTTGCATAAATCTTCTCATCAGATAGGTTCTTTAGTCTTTCAACTGCTCTGTGTAAAATCCCGTCCTCTTGTATTGGTGATGTTTTAAAGATCTTCCTTCTCTGAGAAATGCTTCTTGTATGTCAGAAGAGGAAATTGAAGCAGCAAAAAATGTTTTTGTACAGATCATTGCTACTCAATCATTTTAGCTCCTGACCTCACCCTACTCAATTAAGAAATCCTTGGAGCCTCAAGATAGCATCTGACATGTGAAGTACTGGCTGCTTTCTGCTTCATTTGTTGTTCATAGTGCCTTAACTGGAAAACATACTTCGCAAATTAAGAAGAGTATGGAAGCTGTTTTTGTGTGTCTACACACACACACACTTATACATTCTTGCGTGTGCACACATCCGCATGCACATGTACACACATATGCTATAGCTGAATTCAGTCTGTATCTGCAGTTTGATAAAGACCCAAAATTTGTCAAAGAATCTATGTCATTTAGTAGGATTAAATGTTAAAGCATGATAAATTCTGTGTTTATGCACTTAATGTGTAAAAATATGTTTTAATGCACAGAGGCCTATCTCAATGAGTAAATATGTATATATTCATATTTGAGTATTATGCAGATGAGTGTCTAAATGCATAAGTATGTGCTCTTTATACACATCTGATGGTGTCCAGCAGATACTTTAAGCTTTGAAAGAATGTGACTAAGTGCTGAAATAATGTAGATATAAAATTGTGATGGTTTGAGCCACTAGGCGGCACAACAGTGACGAAAGACTAAATAGATTCAACAGCAAGCAACAGGTTTATTTTTCTAGGGCTCTAAAAACCTTATAGAATCCCCAGACACTAAACAAAATACACACACAATATAAAACCCAACAATGTCACGCAATAAAAGGAAAAAAACCAAACTGCTCCTCAAAGTCAGCTGGTGGGCTGAGGGGCAGAGGGAAGGAAAGGAAAGCTGCCTCAAAGATGATATCTCCCAGTCTTGGAGCCTCTGAAAGATAAAAACAGTGAGAAGCACCCTCTCTTCAGGGACCCAAGGGGAACAGATACCACACTGTTGCAGCTGGGTGGTCCCTGGTGCCACTGTTGGAGCTCTGATGGTGCTGCGTGGTAGCGGGAGCCAGGAGGGACCAGGAGGAATGGTACTTAATGTTATCTAGACCACGTGAGCCAGCTGAAAGAGACAGGACTTCTGAGGTTCTGGCTTTTATGGGCTCCTGATGTGGTGTGAACTCGGAGTCCTCTTCCTGGCCAGGCTGTCTTCCTATTGGTCGGCGGCACTGGGCACCGCCCCTCTGCCTGGGATTTTGCCATAGGCAAGATGGCAGCCCACACCAAACCCGCCATACGCTCAGGCCCTGGGGGCCACTGGCTGCAGGGCATTCCCTGGCCCAGCAGCACCGCCTGCAGAAGCCCTCGCCGCCCACAAGGACCAGCTGCAGGTAATGGGGGCCGCCTGTGGGGCCAGCCGCCGCCTCACACCTCCCAGCAGCGTGGGGACAAGCCACAGGGCTGCAGCAACTCCTGGCAGGGCTCTTACCAGCTGCCCGCTGGAAGAAACTGCCACCGCCGGCCACCCCCCAAACGGCACGGCAGCCAGTGTCTCCATGCACATTGAGTGTGGCCACCCATCCCGCCCATGCTGCTCTGCCGCCACAGCGTGGGGCAGACAATGGCGCTGCGGGCGCAGCAGCCACCGAGCTTCCCCACTGCCGGCACCACCGGCACCACTGGATGACATGTGGACAGCGCCTGCCCTGCTCCATTTTGCCATAGGGAATGAGACGCCTCCATCCCTGCATCGCCCCCCCGCCAGGTGGCACAAGGAGCAGTCCCACTGACAGGACAAGTGGGAGAAACCCTGCAGGCACTGGGTCCCTGGAATGTGGGGAATGGGAACAGCTCAGGGTTTCAGCTATTTTCGTGGGTCTTAAAAAACGAAAACAGTTTTAATGCTTTAACAGGCAAACAACCAAAACATTCCCCCTCCCCAAAGAAAACCCCATTTTAAACCCATAACAAAATTCACTGTTGGATGGAGGAGGGATTATGTGTGGGGTTTTTTAATAGTAAGAATGGAGTTTGGTAAATGAATGCAGTTATGTTGCAAATAAGGGAATTATGTAGCTGAATATAATTCCAAGTCATGTGGCAGACAATGTACATCCCACAGAGGAAAATGGTAACATGGAAGGGGTACAGTCTTTTTACCCTACCTAGCAACTATCTGTGAGCTTTATGGTACTCATTTCTTTTTCCACATCTCATCCCTAGTCTCATACAATGGTTAAGACCTCAAAGCAAATGCTTTCTCTCCTTTGACCATACAATTTTCTTCAAGAGCCTCATACAGAGTTCATCAGAGAAAATATCAGAACACTGAAAGCAGAAACCCCATTTTCACATAAGGTTTTCTTCCTCAGTGTGGCAACAACTTGGCATAATGCAGTTATGGCAAGAAACACGGAGGAGTTGTGTCTGTTGCAGCAAGTTGGCCTCTTGCTAGATAGGTGAGCTGACAAAGGCTGATCACACAGAGCAAAAGTGCAATCCTATTGCACTAATGAGAACTCAAAGGCTACCTCACCTGGAAACCTGCAATTATTATTGCTGGATCAGGCCCCCAAAATGCTGCTGACACAATATACTTTAAATTAAATGTTTATGTTCCGGGAAATGGCCCCTCTGGAGAAAATGTTGAAGTGACCCTCAGGCCATAAACCCATGTCCTTTCATCCTTACTAGTAATAGAATTGATCTCAAGAAGCCTTTTTAATCTTACTGCTTGTCATTTTTCTCTTTTTGCAATGGAGTAGCAGAGAAGAGTTGGAGAAGAGTGGAAGTAAGGTTGCTGTTAAATAACTCTGATTTTTAAGAAATTAGATTTGAAGAAAAAAAAACAAACTCCAGTTAAAAGTGAGAGGTCACCTTTCTGACTTTCTTCTCTACTGAAGGAAAACCATAGCAGTCTCAGTCTTTTAAAAATACATGCTAAGCCAATACAAATCACTAGCTCTATTGAGCGCAGTCCTAGTAGAATAAGTTTTCCTGAACTCTGGAGTAGGCAACCACTTCCTTGTCTTTTCCTTCATTTTCCTCATGCCAGTCAAGAGATTCTTCTCTTATGTTTCTTTTTCTTTTATATCTCATTGTCCCATTAAATCAGGATGACTAGTGCAACATTTCGGTCATCAATACCAATTTTCTTTGTTGTGCCTAATGTTTAAGTGCTTTTTTGTAGTTTTTTTCAGGCACTTTTCATGTTTCTATTCCTAGAGGTGGATCAGAAAAAAATAAGTTGCTTATTCTTTTTATTTATGAAGAATTTGAAATCCACTTGGCTTTTAAAGAAAGCGTAACTTTACACCACTATAGCATTTTCCTTCCTCTAACCTGCTATTACTTTTGGAATTATGAATTAACTCTGTCTCTCACACTAATTCTGAGCTGTAAAACCAAACAATAAAGATAAGAATCTTCCTGAATTCACAGAACATATTTATGGTAAAACCAGAAAAAAAACCCTGACATATTAAAGCTTTTTTTTCTTTACTCCAGTCACTAATTCCAAGATCATAACAGTGTACACTGTGAACAGAAGTTGAACAAATCTGAAAACTTTGAGCAGCAATCATTTACATGGAATCACCGTGGACTGGTATGCACAGCTAGTATGGAGTACTGTCCTAGTTAATTAGGCTTCCATCTCATTTGAGCTAATTAGCCTGATGTCTCTAAGCTATTTCCATAGAGCTAACTTTTCAAGCCAGTTTGGGGAATTCTGCCCCTGAACTGCTTACAACATCAAGATATATAGCCAGATACCATCTCCTTGCTCTTTTACTTTGGGCATCAGTGTACACCCTTTTGGGGTTTTTTTTTGAAAACCTGTACTTTGGAATGCTGCAAGAAATCAATTGAACTGCCTGTTTGTCTGTCTCTATAGCCAGAGCCTTACACAATGTGTGCTGCTGAAATGTAAATAAGTCAGGTTCTCTCCCTGTGGACTGAGTTCTATGATCTACTAATGTAAAAGTGGTTTTAAGGATGCCTTCATTGTGCATGTTGTTTAAAAATTAAGAAAGGTAGATGACATATATAAAGGCTGTCTCGAAAAGCAAAGTTGCAGTTCAAATTTACTCTTAGCCAATACTGGAAAAGTTTTTATTTGGGACCCAGGTTTAGCTTTGTCATCAAATTAATGATCAGATAAAGGAAGAATTGTAACAGAGAAAAGACGGGCTCAAATAAGTAGACAGAAGCAAACGTCAAGAGAAGTATGTCTGTGTGTGTATACATACATACATGTATCTATATAAGTGTGTATAAACTACAAGTAGTATCTGTAAAACTGAACTACAATTTGCAAGCTTGACCTCTGTAACTTCTATTAAGGGCAATCTCCAGTAGAATGAATGCTGCAGCAATAAAAGTAATTTTATAGTTCTCCAATCACTTCTCTAATGCCCACTTACTTAAACCCCTGAGGGAAGAGAAATCTTAAGAGACTGTCTGTATAAGTAAAGTGAAGTTGACTTGTTCAGTTGTACTTTTAATATTTTGTAGAAGACATTTCTTGGACTTCTTGACAAATTGTAGGAATGTTCCTTGAAGCTTTGAATGAATGTTGGTATTTTTATCTCTTTTACTGGTACCAGTCATTAAGGTTTATCAAAGAAAAAAAACATACTGCTTTTGACTTCATAAGGAATGAAATCAAACTAAATTTTTTCCTTAATTCCAGTGAAATCTTTGGCAGTTGAAACTGTATTCAACTCATAGTACATAATCTATACAGAATAGATTAAGTATTTATGAAGTCCTTTTGAATTCCTGTTTTCTGTTAGTGTTCTTTAAAATGCCAGGTAATGTTGTGGAAACCAATATCACTGTTTCACTGAAGCTCTAAGCAATGTTTTATTTCTCATCTTTTAGTTTTAATAAGAGTGTGCTTCTTGCTGCTAATAGAGCTGAGTAAACAATCTATGTACATTTTATTCAATTACTTTAGCTCTTTTTCTTCTTATGGTAATTACCTATGAACAAACAATGATTGCTACCATTTGTTTTTTCCTCCCAACTACTTTCTGATTATTCTGCACAAGCAACTTGTAGCCTGTGTTATTGCAATCTGACTGCTTGCTAGCATTCTTTTGGGGATCAGTGTTTCGTTACCTAAAGCCATGTCCTTGCTTCTTTTCCATGATTGGATGATCTACTTTGTCATAAAACACATTGTATTTGATAAATTCATAGCTTCCTCCTGCAGTGTGCTCTCCAGACCAACAATCTGGAACTACATCATGGTGTTGGAAACCTACATATTAAATACAATCTCTGTCGTGAAAAAACAAATCCTGATAGATATAGTTATTCCAATGCTGATATACCATTCTCCGTGCAAGCATTTATTTAATTTTGCTGTTGGCATTAACAATTAGAAGTGTTTCTTTCACTCGGATTCCTCTCGAGACAATTTCAATTGTCATTAGGGACTACAAATTAATTCATAATAAGATATTTAACATTTGGTCTTGATTCTTTTTTGGATTGTAATGTTTCTTTTTAGTCCCAGGGTTCACTTTACATGGAAAGTGCAATGGACAAACAACTATGATTTGCATCAAAGCAAATACATTCTTGAAAGTCTTTACAAGGCTGCTATCATAGTAAATCTCTTACCAGCTTTCTACTTACCATTAAAAAAATAATTTTTTGAATATCTAGATGATTAATAATTGTACAGGACCTTTTGTGAAACAGCATTCTGAACTACTGAAAGATAAATTATTCCAAAATTAGTGAAATCACGACAGTAATTAAGCCATAGACTTGAATCTTTTTCTCAAAGCTCAGTTTTCTGATCAAATCTGGTTATTGGCTTGTGGTGGTTTAATCCACCTTTTAGCATTCAGGGGGCAGGTTCAATAAAAGTGACGGAAAACTGAATAGAATTTTCAGCAGGTAAACAGTTTATTACAGGGGAATTAAATTAGGGAGGTAGGGATAACCCACAGAAGACCCCAGAATTACATCGAGGGACACCCAACATGCAAGGAAAAAAAAACACACAAAAGGGAAAAAACAAAAAAAGAAAGGGAACTGTTCCTTTCAGCCAGATGACTAGCTGAAAAAACAGTGGGGAAGGGTAGGAAAAGGTGTCTCCTTCTCTTCCCTCTCTCCTGGAAGGACTTTGGGCTCTCCAAGCTCTCTGAAAAACACAAACAGAGGTAAAAAACAACTCCCTCCCTTCCCCTCTCTGAAGGATACTTGCTAGCAAGCTGGAAACGGCTCTCATGTTGAGAGAAATGGGTGGAATCC
>VXBA01000518.1:459258-472774 GCA_013399895.1 Serilophus lunatus | reverse complement strand
CCCCTCAAACCAGTACATGGCTGAAGAAACTTATTTCAGTTCACCTCAGTTTCTTGTGTTTCTCATTATTTCATTAGCCTGCTACCTAGTATTTGGGTTCCTATTTTTCTTCATAGTAGATTAACAGGTCTGCCGTGAACTGACTGACCGTCAAAAGGTAATGGAGGGCACAAGGGAAATTTCTGAGGAGTGGTGCATGAGGTTGTGATTTGTTGCTGCACTGGATATATCGGATGTAACAGCAGCAAATCTAACAAGATGCATAGATTATAAAATCCATGAACAAACTCTAACAGTATAATAGTAACTCAAAATTCTTTTACAAGAATCTGTAAACTAAGACCATTTGAAATAATCTCTCCTGCCACATAATTTAAGTAAAAGCCAATAGGATAAGCAAATCTCTTATAGCCTTTTACATTCAGTACTTGCCATGTTTTCTACTTCAGATCCAAGAAATTACTTACGTCCAGCTCTGGTTTGTTTCCAGGCCTGTACCTCTGCTATACTGTAACAGTGAGTAGAACATTTACCTTCAGACTTCAATTTCTCCAGCTGTAAAAATGATGTTTGTCTCTATTATTTTAAGGTGCTTGTAGGCTAACAAATGAGAGAAAATATTCACAAGTCACAGAATTTTGTCTACTATTTAACGTCCAGCTGGACATTTTGCCTGTAGCATACCTCTGAAGATTGAAGAGGTTGTCCTAATTCAACAAATTAAATAAAAAAGATTAGTCCAGATCTTGGCATTAATTTTCTGTATGTTTTCTTAGGGTAGAAGGTATGAATTTAAAGTTTTACAATGCAGGAATTTGGTTGTTTGAATTATTCATAACAATAGGAGGTGTTTCACAGTATCTGGGATCATCAAAATAAAAGCAGAAAAATAACAGGAAGTTCACATTAGAGAGTTCATTGTGGTTTTAAAAGCTGATCTAAGTTTTCCCTTTCCAGAAAGATGGCATCTTGGTTATACATTAAACACCAGCAAGATTGCCCTTCACCTGATAGATACTAACAAAAAAGGATGAGAGGCTAATGTTAAGCTCTCCAGTGCTGTTATAGAAAGAAACAGTTAAGAGCAGAGACAGCGTGTATGAGGCAACTTTTAAGTTTGGTCCCACTAGATTTTAGATGGAAACTTGCGAGGTTTTGGATTTCATTGTCTCTGTTACTAGAGATTTCAGAAGCCAGAGGCTCAGGGAAAATCTAAAGTTGCATGTGCACTTTTTAGGGGTTAGTGATATGTGGAAAATGATTCTGTTACTTACACATTAACTTTGAAGTGAATTCTCAAAACACAAGACCAAAACATGTCTTACTATGCATTATGCTTTGCTGTTACATTCATTATTGCTGTGCTAATTCTTCCCAGGAAGGTTTTGATTTTCTTTCCAGATGCTACAAATTGAACTGAATTGTTGCAGTAAAGAGCTAATTTTTCAATTTTCTTATTGTTTTTAACTCTATCAAGCTCCAGCTTGCCTGAAATACTGAGTCTCCTGAAACACTATTCAGACGACAAATCAAATATGCTGTAAAGAAGTCATCTCTAGAAAGATAAAAATTATAAAACCTAATGAACAAATTATACATATCTCAATAACAATAAAGATTGACTTAAATTTTCTAATTTAATTTGGAGAGTTGTGTATGACTACCTTTACTTTTTGTAGACAGTTAAAATGAGATTGACTGTACTTGTTGATTATGCTTGGGTGTTCTCTATCCTGAGACAAGGACAGAAAAAATCCTTAAGAGCTGAATGCCTGTAGTACCCCTACTCCTAGGAAGATAGCAGAGCTATTTAAAATTAATCTCAGAGATCTTTGCTGTTTAATTACCCTCATCAATTTTAACTGGACTTAATTTGTATCAACTCTGTCTCCAGGAAAGTCTTGATTTTTTTTAATTTTTTTTTTTTTTTAATGTAGGTATGGTGTGTGCATGGGAAAATTACATCAAATTTCTGCAGTAAAAAACCCACTATGTAAATAAATAATTTTGTTTATTTTTCAATCAGAAATGTGAAAAGTTTTCTTATAAAATGCTGGAATTCCTCATGGGAGTTACATTTCAAGTTTATTGCTGATCCCATTCATGATGTTTTTCCAATAATTGCAAAATATGCCCTTTCTCTCTACGGAAGAGAAGAAATAGAATTATTGTGTGAAAAGGCTATGGAACCCTCTAAAAAACCCCAAAACACTCAGATGATGTTTTTTTATACATTGCCAAGATATACAAAGGACAACTCCTGTGAAGTTCTACAACTTATCATAATTTAAGACATAACAGTTTTGATAACAGGGTAAGTGGTATACTGAAAGTCCAAGGTTGTGGAAGGGATGCTTTTGAAATACTACAGATTTCTTTTACAAGAAATACATACACAAAGATGTATCAACTTGGTATTGTCCATAAGTACACTGAAGGTGCAAGAAAAACATGATTATGTTTTTTTCATCTTAGGGCATCATGCTATTAACACAAGACTGACAGCTGAGTCTAACTTGAAATAAGGGATGCTCATATAAAGTCTGTTCAAGCCAACATAAAGACCTGTACTATTCCCAGATGTGGTCCCACTGAAGTCACTAGGAATGCTCCCAATGGTACAGAATATTGTCAAACAAATGGGGTGCAAGGAAAAAAGGATATATTAAAAAAAAGAAAGTGGCAGGTGTTTTTAAATCTTAATAGGGCAACATTACACTGTCATTTAAAAAGACACTAAACATCAAGAGATCCTACCACTAATTTCTCTGTTCCAAGTTATTGTAAGTATGGTGAAGTAAGAGAATCAATAAATTGTTTTACTGTGAACAAACCAATTGAGGGGTTTTTTTAAAGGAATTTTGGAGATCCAGATATTGATCCTTAATACCAAAAAATAGCTTATTCTTTTCTTGCCACCCCGAAAAAATTGTAGTTAAATTTATAAAGCACAGAACACTTGTTTTAAAGTAGAGAGTTCTGATGTACAGCAGTAATAGCATAGGCCCTGATTCTTTATGGTTAAAATCCTTACAAGACAAAGCTGCAGTATACTGTAGATGTCTGCTGAGTCTTCATTACCTATAACTTCAGCCAATTCCCTCATGAGATATATATTCTTCTTCTTCTTTATAATATTATTATTATTAATATTCTTCACATTCTGTTGCTGTTGATTCTCTTGTGAACATGGCTTGAGATATAGCCACACTGGAGAATCTGGAATGAAAACTTACACTTATTTGAACAACCAGATGGGACCTAATTCAGTAATGAATTATAAGGGCTACTGAGAATGTCTTGGTTGTTTTCTAAGCAGGGCAATAAGGAAAAACTCAGTAAAATGTCCTAATCTTCCATTCAGAATGGCTTTCCCTACTCTATACAGATTTTAACTGGAAAAAGGGCCTAGTTAATGTTGCCTCTTTAAATGTCTTTTAGCAAGATGCAAGTGTTGAAGGCCAGAATAGGGTTTCCATTGTGTTCTAAGTCACGTTACTGCATGTTAAAAATGCTGGTTCGTTTGTTTCCACTTATTAGGGCAAAACTGATACTGCATTACTTAATTCCCAACAGACTTATCATGTGGTCTAAGAGATGGCTGTTGCTTATAGACAGGAGTAGGGCAACCCCAAGTCAAAGGGCAGGAACAAAACGCATGAAAGAATTCCAACAGTTGTTTGAAGAGGCTGAGCTCTGCCTAGTCAGTTTTATTAGTTCTCCTGACAACAGTAACAACAATGGCTACCAAACACATAATATTTACAGAACGTCATCTCCTTTGAAGTGTTGTAAGTATAACCCTGACTGCAGATCACCTAAGATACATCTCTAAGACACAGGTTTAACCACCTTCAAAAATTAATCACAAGAAACCCATGTCCATACAAATATAGGCAATAGGCAGAAGGAAAACTTCCTACTTTTCTAGGATTTCTTAGGAAGATATGATGTTTGGTGCATTCAATATTCTGAATGAATTGCTAATAACTTTCTTGGAGTTATTTATCAGCATACTCAGTATTTTAAATCTCTGCTGCTTTTACCAGATACACTTCCAAGTGAGATCTTTGGGTAGCATAAACTGCATTGCTCTAGTAAAATCTAAGAAATTGCAATGTTTTACATGAACTGAGAATTTAATAGTTGCAAGCTATAAAATAAATTTAAGTTGTCTAACAGAATTAGCTTCACTCTTAGATTCCAGTTTCTGCAGTGAAAAGAGTTCTTATTATGAATTCAAGTTTAGCTCACAGCATGTATTTTATATTGCTCACTTAAATTTGCAGTTCCAATTAATATATCTCCTGGGTAGCTCATTTTATGGTAAATCTGTGCTGAGCTTTCACCTGTATCCATAAACCAATGTTCAAAAAAAGTGATAATACACTTTTTTCTACCACAAAAACAGGCATTTTGTATCATTGTATACTCTAGTAAGTCTCATGATAAACTTGAAGTGTTTGATGGAAAGGAAAACACACAAGTGCATTCCTGAACTCAAGGAAGATAACTTAATCCCTTTTTTAACACAACTGATCTTTAGGGTTTAAGAGAAACTCTGATTTTTTTTTAATTTTTTTTTTCTTTTAGAAAAAGATCATTGATCACTGACCTAAAGTCTCTTGAAGCAAAAGAAAAGGCCCTCATTGATTACAGTGGGATTTGGGTCAGTCTTTAGTCTTAAGCATGTAACTTTGAAAATAAGTAGTACATGTATAAACAAGATATTTCTGCAAAATAAGTCAGTCAATGCATTGGGATTGACAGTTCTGTATATTGTAAAGGCTGCTTAGCCACACTGTTCATACCAGTATGTAATCCCTGAATTAATTTGCACTGGATAAAGGAAGGTAGAAACACATGGAAGTTTTTCACTATCTGCCTTACCAAACAGATAATTCTGCTCATTCTGTTTCCTGCTGCTCATCTCAGTGCCGTTAGAGTTTATAATCAGCATGATCACTATATAGTTTATCACACTTAGCAAAACATTTAAAACATCCTGTACCTATTCATAAATAAACAGTCCTAAATTCACAGCTGTTTTGGCAAAGATTTCTCAAAAAAGTCCTATACCATCTTTTTTTTTCTCCAGTGTTTCTTCCATAAGATAGTGAAAGGTATTGCTTGTGATGAGCATGAAGTTAACTATCAGATCTGTTCAAGTCTGTGGCAAAGGAGTTGGACATTTTATCTGACATATTTCTTGCCTTCAAGAGGATTTTAAAAGGTGAGTTCTTAAGGGAGACTTTGGCACTCATCTGCTTTTAAATTTATAATAGGTAACTGAAGCCTGCAAGGAGTTCTTAAAATTCTCACTTTTAATTTTTAACACATATTTGTTTTTAATAAGTGTAATTATGCATATGTTTTATTTGTTGCTGAGTTTAATTCCAAACCTCCTCAGAAAGCCTAAAGAAATAATGTATGAAAAATAAAATGAAAAAAACTAAAGAGAACCATTAAATTTTGACATATTGTAGAGCTCAGTCCTAAAACTGGAAGCTTAAAATAGTCATATTACTTATAAGAATAATGGAAAGAACAACTGCCAACAATTTTCTAGCTTCTATGATAATCTCAAGCCACTCCTGAACACGGGGAAAATTGTTTTTCCCTCCACAAAAATTGTGATATTCTTAAGGTTTGGAGACAGACTAAAGAGAATTCAAAAGAAACAGATCTGAAATTCACAATTATATAGTTTAAATTTCAGACAAAAATCGACCTCTATAACCTATATGAGAAATTAAATAACTACTAATTTTCTTTGTTCTACCTCCACTCAAAATCATCACTGCAAACCTCCCTGATGTACAGTATGGGACAGACTTGTAAAGATGAAGTTTAGCACAAACTGGAGGACAATAAACCTCAGAGAAATGGAGATGTCTGCTCCATTCACCCACTACATTAACAAAGCAAAACATTAGTCAAAGTTTATAGTGCAAATGAACTTCATATATACCACAGTTCCTTTGTATACTTAGTATCTGTGATGTTATTCAGCTGGAGATTGAGATTTACACTAAGTTTAAATAGAGTCTTTTCCTTTCCAAAATTAGCTTTGGATAAGCTTTCTCTCTTCTGCCCACCCATCATCTTTTTATGCTTTTATCTACTCTATGTTTATACATTGTTTCTTTTTATTGCCTTCTACCTTTATCTCTGTAAATTTTTGACTTGGAGACATCTTAATCTCTGACTTTTCTATATATAAACATTGCCTAAACTGGTAATGTTACCTTTGAAGAAGAATAAACTAAAATCTCAGTATATCAAAAGGAAACTCAGCATTTACAAATGCTTTTCTTTATTCTCATGTATTCATGATGAAATGGAAAAAGTTTCCATCACTGCATGCCACAGATACGTTCTTTATACACACAAATGTCTTAATTACATAATGTTATACATTTTAATTAAGAACTGCAGGGGTATACTTATAAAGTGGAATCCAAACGTTACTTTCTAAGTCCATCCCTCTTATTATTAAACCAAACAGGAGCAGTGAAAAGGACCTTTCAGGCCCAATGTTATCTTGCTCCATGGGAATCTAGAGATTTCCTTGATCTATCTAGTCTTAAACACCTTATGTTTTACAGCTTTATTTAGCCACATCATGAAGATTTGCTCCTACTAGGTTTCTTCATTTTACCCAACTATTAACAGCCATGTAATATGGTGCAATTTCTTTTGTTATGTTGAAATCTTTCCATATAAACAGTTGGAATTTCCCTATAAAATGCTGAGATAGTGCAAACAAACAGCTTTCTTGCTCAGCCTATCATTTGAACATTGAAATTATTAAATTGACCCTAATTTGGTGTCATTAGTGGAAATATTTAAACATGAAACTGATGAAGCTGGAGATCCTGCTGGGCTACAATCATTACAGAGAATGTTCTTCTGCTATTATATGAGAATATTGGGTCACATATATTTCAGTTTCCTCAGAAGAAATTCCCAAATCTTCATCTTGCTTCAACTAGGAAATACATGATCAGGTTTGTTTGTTTGCATTTTGTTAGAAATAGTTTCTCTCTTATTTTGTTCGTAACACAAGCAGAAATTTGTAACCTCATACTTCATCGGTACCCATAACCCTTTATTGCTCTTTGGCACAGTTTATGACAGTGGAGCTATTGACATGCCTTTAATGGTCTGGTGTCACAATTGCTTTGTAGCTCATAAGAACATGTATACCAGAGAAGAATGTAAAACACTGATTTTTTTAATTGGTAGCATTTGGTAGAATTTATATCTTACTCCTGGCACAACAAATTAACGTGCAAAATACAGAGCAGGAGCAAACCGAGTCCTACATCTCTGGGTGGACTAAGTTGTATAAAACACACAAATTTTCTCATTCTCTCTCATTCACATGCGGAGCAAGACCTCTTAAGAATAGTTTCACCAGTATTGACTCTCAATGGATTCCCAAGATACTCTAAACCTTGGATATTTTTCATATTGATAGAAAAGACACTTTTATGGAATGGAATTTTAGCAAGCAGAAAAAATTTAATGATGAAATATTTGCACCAATGCCACTACAACAAGTGCATGTTTTAGCTGTCTTAGAGGATAAGCAGGATGTTACCATGTGTGAAAGTTTTACCCTATTTTGGCCTGAAACTTTCTTGATGATTTACATTCATGCAAGGCATGTTGGTTTTTTTGAAGTTTTTATTGTTCACTGATGAAAACAAATAAAGATTTAAAGTTAATACTTATTGAACGTGGCTCCTGTAGACAGTCAGTAGCTTCTGAGGGAGTCAAGTTAAAACTTTACTGGCAAGTAACTTGGGTCAACAGATTACAGAAATAACTGATAATTTTTATTTAATTTCCTTCAGTATAATTGAACAAATAGCTGGTTTTTCTATTTATGCCTGATCGCACTAGAATAAAGAGAGGTTAGAGAAAAGGATGCCATAAAAAGGTGAGATTTTAAGGAGTTCCTCAGGAGAAGCTGTAAAATGTCTCTGGTAAAATTCCCTATTGGCCTAAGTTCTAGAAACTAGAAAGTGAAACTCTGTTTTCCCAACTTCGTAGGAAAAATTTGTGCTGATTTCCTCTGAGTAAATTGTGATCTCTCTTTCCTTCCATCCTCCTACCCTCAAGTTATAGGTTGAAGCCAAGTATAAATCATTGCTCTTATTTATCCAGATCTCAGTCAGGATTATTCCCCCGCAGTCCTTTACCATTAGGAGTGCTGTGAGAAAAGAACCAAATCCCACTTGTGTTTCAATATTTATCCAGCAAACCCTTCTGAACTACATCCTTGCATATACTACGAAGTCAGTCATTTGTCTTTTCCACAGGACACTTGCCTTGCTGGTGGCTAAGGACATTACAAAGCACAAGGCATTTCAAGCTGTGCTATTTCTACTTCCCTCTGGGAGCCATTTTTCTGTAGATAATCTGTTTTTTATACCTTATATTCAATTCCAGCAAAGTTTACATGTATCACAGTGCTCAGAACATTATCCTTAAATAGATACAAGATGCGTTTCTGTAGAGAAGCTCATTTAAGCTCCAGTATTGTAAATACAATGCTCCCAAATTCTACTTCTGGAAATAAAAAATCAACTCTACAAACTTAGTAAAAAATAGCAAGGATAGTAATGATGAGTAGGTCAGATTTACAGGTTATTAACCTCAAGAGTGCTTTGTTAAACAGGCAAATATTTTAGTAATTTTAATAGCTGAATTAATTCTTGAGTAGGTCAAATTTAAGGCCTCTGTTAATAGGCTTTGGAGAAGATGTTTTGAAGATATTATTGTAAGGGCTATGAAGAAAAATATTATTGTAACAATTCAGGTCTCTTCACTTGAACTTGGGAATTTACACTAAAGAAAAAAACATTAATAAAACAGAATCTCATTCATTAGAGAGCCAGATGTCCATAACAAACTAATTTTATATACAGTTAGAATTTATTTTTCAATTAGTCATTTGTACAAATATTAATAAATTTTGTTGCAAGTATTTATAAAAATGACTCACTGCACCAGAGAAATTGATGTGTAATGTATCTGACCAGTCACAACTAGCCAACATCTAAGTATCGAATACTGCAGAGCTTAATATAAACGTCAGTCTTTTAATCAGAAACCTAATGGAGACCAAAAAAAAAGCAGGAAAATGGGTTGGGCAAATTCTGATAGCAAGCACAAGGGCAATTTGAGTTGCCACGAGCATGTAGTAAGTAAAAACAGGTGATGGTTTTGTTGGCTAAAGTATCCATTCACACCACATTTTACTTCATCTTTCAAGATCTGTTTAAAGAGAAGAAATTTGGGGGATGATTAGAGAAACATTACACTGAGCTTTGATTTAATGCAGAAATTAACCCTTTTCTAAGGAAAATTTCAAAACTGTGGCATCTGGTATCTTCATAAGTTTAACATGAAATGAAAGGGGAAAAGGACTGTATGGGATGCACAAAGCTCTGAAAAAATAAAAATAGTAGGGTAATGACACTGCTCTGATATACTTGAATTTTTTTTCTCTTGATATGTCTATAGTTTGTTTTCTCAACTCTGCAACACCACTTGCCTTGGTGCCTTCATTCTATTAACTAAGAGTCATAAGGAGTAATTATTGGTGGAATGTCTTCTAATTCTTTATAGTTATAGCCTGTAAGCCTTTGCACATTAAGTATGAAATCATACTGAAATGCCTGATTTAACTACCCAGTCTTGTCCTCATTAACTTTTCTGGAAAATAATGATAAAAGAAAGTTACAAGTTGACAACTTAATCTTGTGCATTTCTTGTAATATCTTGGATTAAATATCTGGTCCACCAACCAATGGTTGCAAGTACCTTGGAACATACACCACTTTTTTTGCAACAGAAGTGTTCTTCCCTACACAAAGTTGATGGCTTGTATATTAAACATAGCTGAGTTGCAGTTTATACAGAAAATTTTACCATTAATCAAATTACAAGGGATTAGTTAGAATGTCCTTTTTTTTTTTTTTCTGTGTGTTAATATACAGTTATGGCAACCATTAAAATGCTGACCTGATGACTTTATCCACCAGAAAGGAAAAAAACTCAGCAAGATGAGCTGTCCTAATAAGTTGCTCAAATATATCCTGTCTTTTCAATCTCCATCAGTGCCAGAAGAAAACAGAAATATTTTAATTTATTTTGAAGTTGTTGAACCAAAAGATATTAGCTGTGCGGCTGTTCTTGCAAATTGCTGAGCACCTCTGGGAGACATTCTGTGTTTCAAACTATCATCATGCCACTGGGAACTAAGAATGCTGAACAGAGGAGAAAAATAATGCAAAATAGTTTCTGCAAATATTTGCTTACATTTTAAATAAAATTAGTTTTGCTTTGTTTGTACCTTATTCTATATTCAAGCTTGCTGATCACTGGCAGTATATTGGAAAATGTGAAGGATAATGTTTATGTTTGCAATAGCAACATGATCATTCACTCAGTGAGGAAAATCAGTCAGTAGAAAAATGATACACCCAACCGCCTAGATCTGTTGGTGTAGATGGTTTGCTCACAGTGCCACTGGTAACAGTTCAAGCTTTGTGCTGGATTCTTGCTAGAGATAGACCTGAGGGATTTTGGGTTTGCTCTCTGTTAAATGTTGCTGAATGAAATTCACAGGACAGATGATCATGCAAGGGTGGTAACACAAAGATGATAATTAGCTATTGTTTATTTATCAGTATGATTCAGTAGGCAACATATTCAAGCTTTAAAAAACCCAGAAGTTTTGAAGATAGTGGCATCAATCTTTTGTATCTTGCTTCAATTTCCCAGTCTGAAAAAGAGCATATTTCCTATAATTTTCTATAAAGCTCTTTGTCATCCAGAAGTATCTTCCTATATATAAAGGAAGATAATATTTTAATTATAGATTTCAGTCTTTGCATCTTCCACCTGCTTGGTCAGGTCCACAGCAGACTTTTGTAATATGCCTAAGGATTATAGGACACGAAGAATAAAAATTAAATAATTGACTATTTAAGAAAACAAAACAAAACAAACAAAAACAAAAGCCAAAACACCTTAACAATTGAGGCAAATGTTGTCAAAATATATGAATTTTGCATTCAAACTTACTAAGAAAATAAATTACAATAACAAAATACTGTTGCATTTCATATTCCTAATATATTTCTGAATCTTTCCTTTGAGCCATCAAAGTAAAAAAATCAAAAATTTGTGATCTTTCTACAACCATAAACCATAAATTCATGTTCTTAACACAACTTGAGAATTCTTGTTTTACATTTTCTGGTTTTACACCATTATAATGCCATTTACTGCAGTGATGCTGCTCTTGATTACTTTTGGCAGAGTTAACTGCAAGTAAAAAGCTTTTTTTTACTTTTTCCCTTTATTTTTTCCTCCTTTCTTTAAAAAGTTGCCTAGTTAAGCCAGTTATGCCAACTTACACCTCTGTCATACTTCACCTCATCCTCAAATGCAGATACGATTGTGGGCTTGTCTCTTACCAAGTGATCCCAATTCAATTAGAAATGAAAGTCCATATGTTATGTGGCCAGAGAACGAGTATTTTTCTAAGGAAAATAAGAGCATCTCTGTAAAACTAATGTTAAGAAACTTATGCAACTGAGAGGAAGAGCTCATTTGCTGCTCACTTCATGAGAATCTCGCAGTTCTATTCCTCCTTGCAGTTCTTTTCCTCCTCCTTCTTTCCTCTTTACCTATTTGGACTGTCTGCAGCTTCAGACAGGGTTTCTTTTCACAAAACTCAATAGAGAAGGAAGAAAACAGGGAAGGCTGAAAACAGCAAATAATTTCATCTGGACATAGCACAGTGGAATCAGAGTGATTTGGGTTGAAAGGGACCTTAAAGTTTAACTAGATCAAGTCACCCTGCCATGTGCAGGAACAATCCCTAACTAGTGCTATTTTATTGCTTAAAACCACGTTTGCAAAACTATGTTCCAAAAAAACCCCACAGCCTAACTGCAAAATGTCTACAAATACTGTTACCTTTATGCTGGTGTGTTCTTGGCCCAACCTACCAAATCCCCTTTCACCTGCAAGCATTTCCAAATCTTCACCAGAATCTTCACAGAGCCAAGTCTCCCTGCCAGGCAGCAGTAAATTTCTCCCTGGATGCCATTTTTCCCAGTCAATGTTAGAAAACCCACTTAACTCTAATGGATAATTTCCTATGAAGCATGTACACATTTAGTGTTCTGCCTTCTCCTGAAAAGTGATAAAAAGATGTTTCATAAGACAAGATTTTCTGTGATAAAGCTTGGGCAACATTTTCTTGTCTCATTTGCTCAAGATTATGCATGCTGAGCCTCTGAGTCAACATACATTTGTTGCCTGATTAGGTCTAGTAAGGAACTATTAGTAGCTACACGGTAGCTTTTGTTTCAAGGTTACTGTTCTTGTTTGATGGACAAATTATTGATTAATAATTTGTGGATACAGAGGTATTAAAGAAATAAGAAGTTATTATGAGGTAAGAAAAAAAATTAACTTAAAAATATTAAAATACCAAAAAAAAGCCCTGAAGAAAGGGTTTAACCACCTCCCAAAAATCAAAAAACGATCCACCAACACCCCCACCCACAAATGAACAAGCAACAAAAAAACTTATTCCTCATTTCAATGTCCAAAATTTCAGTTAATTCGAAGTAGGTGGCAGGTGGCGCTGCTGGCCGTGGGGGTAAGCGGCAGCGCTGGTAGATGGAAGGTAGGCTCCTGTAATATTTGGCTGGCTAATGTCTGGAACCTCCACTGGAGAATAAAAAGACTCCCAGCCAAGCACGTGGTGACTTCAAGATGGCGGAAGAGCACAGCGCTGGCAGCACTCCTTCTCTCGCTGAGTTCCCAGGGCAAACGAGGGAAGAGGCGAGTGTGTCGTCTCCTTAAATATTCTTCCAAATCTCCGCCCTGTGTGACTCCTGCAGTCCACTCCAAAAAAGGCAGTCTCGTTCCTCGCTGGGTCCCCATTGGTCTTTCCAGTGCCGTTCTGCCCCCATCTGCTTCCCAACTCCGCTTCTGGCCCCCACCGGCTGAAAAATATGTCGGAGCTGCATGCCATGCAGCTCGTCGCCTGCAATCTGACCAACCATGGCCCCCCATGAGCCCCAGGGCATCAGAGGCACTGGGACACCAAGTGGCGTGCTTGACCCTCACCAGCCCCTGGGACACGGACTGGGAAAACAGGACCGGGACCACCCCTGCCCCACCGGAACAGCAGCCATGCGCTGCCCGGCAGGGCCACCAGGACCCCTCGTGCTACCAAGGCCAGAAACGAGCACTGGCGTGCTGCATGCAACAGGCTCTGCCGTGCCCAGCACAGCAACCAGTCCAGGAGCGGTGGAGGAACTCCCCTCCCGCCCCGGTGCCTCAGTCCAGCCCCCGGCAGGGAGCCTGTGGCAGGGCCCGTGCCTCACCTCCCCCTCCTCTCCCAGCAACTCCGTCTCCCCTGGCATTCCAGGCACCCCCAGCCATCCTCATGGCCACAGGCAGTGCCCACGCAAGA
>VXBA01000518.1:391948-459071 GCA_013399895.1 Serilophus lunatus | reverse complement strand
GGGGGATAAGAGGGAGAAGGGGAGGGGGAAGGAAAAAAAAAACAAAGAAAACTCTTTTATTTAAAATCTGACTCAAAACAGGGAAAGTTTTCTCAGCCTCAGCTAACCCAAAACAGTTACCAAATTTAAAAATTGTGTAAGTTGGTGGCAGAGAAATGGGCTGTAAGTTTACTTCAACTAGAGGACCTACACAAAGTCCTAGATTACTTTTCAAAGGATAAGCAACTCAATTTTGATGTCGCTGCCACAATCTGAAACAAGAAAACAAAGATTGAAAAGGATTGAAATAAACTGATGTTTATTCTAAAACTTGAATATGACTTCCTTTGTAGTCAAACTTGAGGAAATTCTACACAGGATAACAGAAAAAAACCCAAAAAGGCATTTACAGTGAGGAATTTGTGTTATTAGCCAGCTGGGTCTTGTGCTGGTTTTGATTGGGGTAGGAGCTTATTTTTCTTCACAGTGGCTAGTGTGGAGCTATGTTTTGAATTTGTATTACTCACAGAGTTGATAATACAGAGATATTTTTGTTATTGATGAGCAGGACTTACATAGGAGCCAAGGCCTTTTCTGCTTTCCATACTACCACACTACCAAGGAAGTTAGGGGTGTACGAGAAGTTGAGAGGAGACACAGTTGTAAGTGACTCCAACTGACCAAAGGGATATTCCATGCCATATGATATCATCCTCAGTATATAAATTGGGGAGGAAGAAAGAGGAAAGGGGGGGACCTTTGGAGTGATGATGTTTGTCTTCCCAAGTAACCATTACATATGATGGGGCCCTGCTGTCCTGGCAATGGCTGAACACCTGGCTGCCTATGGGAAGCAGTGAATGAATTAATTGTTTTGTTTTGCTTATGTTCACAAGGTTTTCTTTCCCTATTAAACTATCTTTATCTCAATCCATTTTTTTCAGCTTTTACTCTTCTGGTTTCTTGCCTATCCTGCTGGTGGAGGACTGAGAAAGCAATTGCGTGGGGCTTGGTTGCTGGCTAAGGTTAAACAACAACAGTCCCGTAATGTCCTGTGTTCTGTTCTATGCCCAAAGTATAAAATGTTGTTCTGATAACACTCTCTGCTGGGGAGAAGGTAGTCTAAATTTGCTGAGTTTAAGTTGATTCCATGTATGTATGTGTTGGTTTTAACACTAGGGGGCACAATCAGGATGAGAGACATAATAGGGCAACAACAGCTAAGACAGGTTTATTTGTCTGGGGCTCTATAAGCTGTGGGACCCACTAAAACACTAACCAAATACAGACAAAAGACCTGACATTATTTCGCAATAATAAAATAAAACAAATAACAAACTGTTCCTCCAAGCTGGGCTGGTGGGCTAGAGGAGCAAGGGAAGAAGGGAAGCGCTGTCGTGGAGATGGTATTTCGTGGTCCTGGGAGCATCTGAAAGAGAAGGGACAGTGAAAAGCCTCCCCAGGGAACCCCAAGGGGAAAGATACCACACTCTTGTCATCGTGTGGCTCCTCTGCCGGCGCTGCCTGGGCTCCAATGCCACCGTGATGACACTGCTTGGCCTAGGGACTCAGGAAGGAGCAGCCTGCTTCTCCCAGCACTGATGGAAGTTGAAAGAGGGCAGGACTCACAGGCTTCTGGCTTTTATATGCTGGCAATCCTGCATGAATTCAGAGTCCTCTTCTTGGGCAGTCCTCCCATTGGGTGTCAGTGTTGGGCACCTCCCTCTGTCCGAGATGTCACCATGAGGCAAGGTGTCATTCCCACCAAAAATACCATGCAGTGGGGACCCAGAGGCGCCAGCAGCACTGCCTGCAGGGAACTGCTACTGGCAGTGGGGGGCCTGTAGGGCTGCTATGGGATCAACCGCTGCTGTCCCCACCTGCCAGCACTGTCAGGCAAGGGAGGGCGGCAGGTGTGGTCCTCACTGTGCCACGGCCAGCAGAGAGGTGCTGCGCAGCCCCCTGCCGCTGGCAGGGGCATCATCAGTCCCAGTTCTACCCAAGCCCATAGAACCAGGCAGGCCCTGTGCACTGTGGGAGCACCCCGGCCCTCCAGCTGTCATGGCCACTGGAGGGACAGGGGCTGGGGCTCCACCGCCACTGGCATCACCACCATCCCAGATCCAAACTGGAGCAGCGGGCAGTGAAGCCAGGGCTCTGCATCCGAGTGGCCGCCAAGCTTGGCAAGAAACGGAGCTCCACGCTCCCACCCCCGGGACAGGCTGTCCTGGGTGAGAGGGTCCAGTGCCATGGGAGCCATGGGAAATGAGCTCAGCTCCAAATCAGACCCGCTGCAAACCCCTCGGTCCTGCTGAGCTTCTGGGAGGACAAACGGGAGAAGCTTTGCAGATGCCAAGGCTTCAGCTTTCTTTCGTGTTTCTTAAAAAAACCATGGTTTTAACATTTAAACAAACATCCCAAACATCCCTCACCCCCCAGAAAAACCCAATATTAAACCCATAACAATGCAAAACATTTTAATCTTTCCTGTATTAGAGAAAGATTAAGTGATCTGTTATCTTAAAAAGAAAAACACACAGTTCTTTCTGGCTTTCTTCAAAATATTACATCATTTATAGAATATATGACCAGCTCATACCTTCTAAGTGGTTGTTAATATCTTTCATTTGCACTGCACTAATGTAGAAGAGTCAAATAACAGGTCTAAACCCTGCTGATGGATTCTGTAGAGATGACAAAACTGAAAAGGAAGACCTGGTAGATAAGAGTTGACTGAGGATCTGCTTTTGTAACTTCCCATTTTCCTTAATGTAAATTAAGCAGCAAGACAGTTGTTCTCTTTTAGTATTAAAATAAGAAAGTGCAGGCTTGAAAAGCATGGTTATGAAAGTCAGGGTGAATATATCTTTTTACCCCCAGCATACCATTCCTCTCCAATGTATTTGCCTTGGTAAAGCATATCTAATAAACCTTCATCTTCTCAAAAATATTTAATGGACAGGATTTAGCAGGTCAGCACTTGGGAAGCATAGCTTGAAGGTAAAAATTAGGAAGAACTGCCTGAAGTTCACCACTAAAGTCTGCAGAGAGTACAATGCACTGGGGGGAAAACCTACTGAACAATTTTAAGAGTTATTTTTCAAGTTCATTAATAAATGTAGAGAATTTTAAAAAGGGAATTATGCTTCCTGAAGTCCTGAGGGATTTTACTACCAACTGGCTGAAAATTATCATTTTTATAGATAAGCCAATTAAAGGGAAATAAGGTTTTTGCATCATACCGTGAGTACTAAACAGGGAATTTAAAAGGATCTGTTTCTACTTAATAATTTAATAAGATTTTGTCCTTTGTATTCTCACAACGGGCAGTTGAAGAGCAAAACCTTTTCTATAATTTCAATTAGAAGTGAGTTATGTATTGATTTGGGTTCTATGAGGACAGAGTTCTTTATTGCTATATGTAGTTTTCCAATAACAACTGTTTAGGCTTGAAGAGAAGACTCTGAAATGGTGATTCATAGTTCTGCATAAAGGTGATAAGGAGGGAACCCACATTCAGTCCTTCAGTTATTGGCCAAGTCCCACTGGCTCTGAAAAGTGCAAAAGCTCTTATTTTTCTCAGTAGACTTTGGACCTGCCTGTTAAGTGTCCCTCTTTTGCTCAGCAGCAATATGATAAAAGTGTCACCTGACATTTTAGTCATTGCAAAGGGAAAATCCTGTGTAACATTGTTACTTAAAAAATAAATTGTATTTGGTTCTTCAGAAGGTTTCATATTAGGAGTGCTCAGCCAAACTCCATTCCTTCAATTAAGCTCAGACTTTGAACATGGAGTGCTTTGCTGCACAAAAGCGCATAATTCATCTTTATAGTGAAGCACTCAAGGAAAACATACTGCTATGAACATAGAAGGAGAGAAAAAAGAGAGATAGAGGCACTGCTGTGGGTTGCTTAGTGTGCATGGAGAAATATATATGAGCCCCTGTAAACATACTCAGGTACTCAGGAGGTGCTTTAACTGAGGATATCTATGCTAGCTTTTGAAGATGAACAAGATAAAATAAGTTTCTGTGAGTCTTTGTTAATGAATGTAACTAGTCAAAATACTTTTGTTTGAAACTCTTTTCATAAAAATAAGTTTTTAAATAAAAAGAATGTTTCAATGAAAATTTTTTGTTAAATCCTCCAAAAAGACCCCGGGAAAACAACAGTTAACTGATTTTGGAATTTCATAATTTTTTTCAGTTTCATGTTTTTCTTGTATAATTAATCCCGTAGTCAGTTAGAAAAAGAAAGAAAGAAAGAAAGAAAGAAAGAAAGAAAGAAAGAAAGAAAGAAAGAAAGAAAGAAAGAAAGAAAGAAAGAAAGAAAGAAAGAAAGAAAGAAAGAAAGAAAGAAAGAAAGAAAGAAAGAAAGAAAGAAAGAAAGAGAAAAGCAAAATAAAACAACTGTTTTTCAATAAATTGTACAGGAGATGCATGAACAGGTAAACTACAGACACACTGAGGTTTTTAAAATAGGTTGAAGATAATGTGCATGCTATCCTATTGCCACAGCACAGTACCATTTCAAGGCTTCACACGAGAATAAACCGATTTACTTGGTCCTCATTCTCTGACAGCAGAGCAGGATGTGGGGAAAGGAAGTTGGAGAAAGGAAGATCATGTCCCTCTGATTCTCCTCTCCTGCCCTTTCAAGTGTTCTGATTATTCTGCTCTGCCACAAACGTGCCAGCACTGTTTCTTCTGCAAAAAAAGAGAAAGTCTGGATTTAAAAATGGGAAAACCTCAGGGGAAAGAAACAGAAGGAAAAGGAGAATGGGGATAATGAACTCATGCAAACTTCTAAGGAATCCTTCTTAGACCCCATGAAATAATTTCAGTAATTGCTTTTTGTGAAGTGGCAGTAGAAAGTTATTCTCTGTTTTCTACTCTTCATGAAGCGATAGTGATGAGCCAACAACTAACAATATATTTCTCAGAGGCACAGGCAGATTGCGCAGTTGCAATTCCTTGTGTATTATTCTGGTAAATCTTTAAGCATAAATTGATGCTTAGCTTGTCTAGGCAGAAAGGCTGGGCCTCAATAAGCACCTTTGAATTCTGCTGGGCAGAGTAAGATAGAAATATTCAGGGCCACACAAACTAAGCTGGTTCAAACTTTCTTCCTCCAGTCTTGTGGAGAGGAGAAGAGATTTTGTTTTGTCGCTCGAGTCATAAACTTCTATTATTTATCAGGTAATACAGTTCAGAGCAATATCCTTTTTTCTTTCTCTCTGTTCTACCTACACTGGAGAAATGAAGACTGTAATCAGACTTCCAGGAAAGGAATGCAACCTTTGCACTATATATGACTCCTTGGTATAAGGAGAAATAGTGAAAATCTGTCAGCCCTGTATTATCTATATGCTCCCATCTGATAAGTCTTCACATATTTTTTTATTGCAATGTGCAATTGTACTGCTCAAAAATGGGAAAGGGTCGATAATTTATAATATAGCTATATGTGTGTGATTGTGTGTATGTATGCGTACACGCGTGTGAGTGTGTGTGTGCAGGTACCTACATGAACATGCATTCCTTTGACTCTGTATTTGGATTAGTTTGATGTTCCTTGTTTCTTCCTGTGTCAGATCTGCACTATCTGTGTGTAAAGAAGCAGTCATAATGATTGACTTGACAGTCATGCTTGAACTGCTCCTGACAAAAGGCTGAGTTGAAGGAAGAGCATGTGAAGCTGTTAACCTATAACAGTAGAAACTATATATAGAAAGACCTAAACTGATTTGAGATGACAATAAAGCTAAGAGAAGGAATGGAAAAATACAAGCTGGTAGGTAGACATTAAACATGAAGCCCATGGTACATCATAAGATGTAGCATTACTGTAAAGAATAAAACAGTAAGACTACTTTTTTGGCATCTAAGAATCTTTCAGAGAAAGCCAAGGTGCAGCTGAATGCAGAATGTGGCCATCTCATGTAATTCCCCTGGATGAGAAAGGTAGGCCTAAGAGTACCACTTAAAGTTGAATTTGACTTTTTGTTTTCCTTTGAATGTAAGGTATTTTCAAATGGTACGCATGAAGTTGAAATTTTTGTTTCCACAATTTTGCTGTTGGGAAGCAGGGGAGGGGTGGAAATGAAGATGGGTTTTGCATCATCTAATATGTCTATGCCCTTTTGAGTACTATTATTCAGAGACAGAATGTAAATACTGATGGTACACGGCATGACACTAAAGCTCATATTTTTCTTTTAAAGCATTATGCTTGTTTTAGTTTGCTGGTTTTTTCCTATTATTTTTTTCAGGGAGAGCTTCATTCAGAGTAATCGAGTGCTGGGTATTAAATGAGTGTGCCTGTAGTCCAATGAACTCAGTATGCTGCTCATCTTGTTACTACACTTAATCTAAATAACCTTTTTTATGCTCTGCTGGAATGGCATTTTCAAAAGGCTATATAGTAGTAAATGAGTGTATATGTCAGTAAGGATTTGCTAGACAAATCAAATCTTCCTGACAAGTACATTTATTCATTGCTATTTACTACACACTCCAGTTTGAAGGACAATTTTTGTGATCGGATCATTAACATTTACTGTCATTTTGGCATCATTTTCCAACTTTTCTCTTTCACTCCTCTTGCCTGTTGTATGCTTAGCAGCCTCTGCCTAACAGAAGTTATCTTTATAAGGATTATATCACCAATATACGAAACACTTTTTTGTCCTGACTAGCTAATTTATTGCACAGAAGATGCATAAGTATTAAAGTAAATTTTAAATACGAGGTTCCTAAATGCAACATTTAGACTCTACTGGATAACAAGTAGAGAATATTTTCTTAACGGACAATCCCTTATTGACCCTTACGGACATATAGATATTTATATGCTAATTTTTTTAATCCAGATCTTTAACAGATTAAATCAATATATTGATCCCAAATTGAAGTCTCGCCTGTGAAATTGCATAATACCATGCAATTATGTGAAACTTTCTCCTTTTTTTAAGTATTGTGTCTTCTTTTGAATAAAATCAATTTCAGTAAACTTTTACTTAACAAAAATTAAATGAATTTTCCTGTCTGGAAAGATTTGTCCTTTTTCTCATCAAGTGTAACATGGAAGAAGTGCTCATAAAATTGCTGATGTGCACAAGTGCTGAGGACTTTGGGAACCATAGTCCAGGAATAAAAGCACTATGCTCAGGCAGATAGGACATCAGAATAAAATCACTGAGACCAGACCTCTGAAGAATCTAGCTTTCTTCACCAACAAGTCATAGAATAATAACAGAATTACCTCTGAGAGTTTGGGTACCTTTACCAACCAAGAAAAATACCCTGTCTGTAGGATATTTCCCAGCTAAAACCTTCATATAACAAAGATCATAGTTAATTTTCAAGCTAAATCTTTTCTGTAAAAAAACTCACAGTTATTCAAAGAAGCCTCTCATAGTCAAAATTCCCTCAGAAATTTCTTTCACTTTGGAGTGTAGCACCTGGCGTGCTACTGAAAGTTCAAGATATCTACTTAAAACCAGTGACGCCATTTTTGAGTGACAAAAATAGGTAATGACTAACATGTACTTCAATTGTTTGCAAAATAAATGGAGGGTCACCAGGATTTAACTGAGGATTAAATCACTGAAAGACAGATTGTGGTATTTTCAAAAGAGAAGTAATTGCGAAAAAACCCCAACAAAATTATTAGAAACACCATTAACACAGCGTATATCCAAATAGCAGATGCATCCACTGATGTTTTACATCTCACCAGGGCTAACTGGAAAATACTGAAGCGTCAAGTACAACAATAAAAATTTGAGTGGGAGGAAGTAAACTAAGAAATTCTAGACTTTCATATGATCTGCCACCTTGCTAGTGAAATTCTGGTTGCCTGTTAGTCATTAGAATTAGAGTGAATGAAACAAAACCCAAAAATTTAACAAGAAACTTTAAATATTTGTTTAATATAAAATTATTTAAAATCTTACTTTTTCTTATTTACATTACTCCAAAGTTAAGAGAAAAGCCCAAACACTGACATTACATGTAAGCTTTCCCTGTGCATTCTAACACGGTTCCTTAACCAGCACCAAAACCTGCCTGCTCACCTGACTAGCTACAAATAAGCAAAGAACTTGGATACATGGGCAGCCTAACCCATCTGTTCTCTCCAAGATGGCTCTTAAGGGAGCCCTTGGGAAACTGGGTGCCCTCGCAGCAGCCAGCTTGAGCCAGAGTTTTTGATCAATGAAAATCGCTTTCGAGATAATATATCTGCTTGAAAAAAAATGGTTAAAACTTATCTGTTCCTGAGAAACATTTTAATTGTGACAAACAGGCACAGTCTACCAGAAAAGCAAAAATTTCAGCTGCAGAATTTCTTATTAGAACAGTTTGGATTTCCTATTTCCAGCTGAGTTTATAAAAAGGTCTGTTAGGAAGGTCATCTTGCAGTTGTTAAATCTGGTATAGAGTCAGTCAGAGCAGATATGGAGTTTCTGTTTTTCAGTTTTTTTCCCTACAATTGCATTTTGAAAGTGAAAGCTTGCATTCTATTGTCCTGAAGCATCCCCTGAAAGTTTACAGAATCTTCTGTTGGAAGGAACCCACGAGTAACATCAAGCCTAACTCTTAAGTGAATGTCTCCTACAAGGATCAAATCCACAACCCTGGCATGATTTACACCAGGCTCTGACCACCTGAGGTAATCTCAGGGTCTTTTAAGCCTTTTTTTATTTCCTATAAACCTCTTTTGCTGCTGCACTTTGTAGTGTTAACTCCTCCTCTCCCTCAGATTAAGCCAATAGCAATATACATATTGTGCTGTGTGTACTGTTGTTGAAAATATATCAATCAGAGATTCGTAATGGAGGAAATATGATATCTAAGCAGGTCATAGAAACCACATGCTGGATGCTAATTTAATTTACTCAGTGCAAAATATCACCCATGAAATCTACAGAGCTACATAGGTTTAAGCCAAAGTTAAATAAGATGAACTCAACAGATTGCAAAAAAACTGTCTAAGATAATACAATATTATATAACAAAATTTAACATAATATTCCAGAAAAAAACTTGAGTATGTTTCATCTGGTAAAACTGTCTTTAAAATTAGTTTACTGCAATGACTGCATGGTCTTCTTTTTTGAATTTTTCATTCTACCTTTCAGTTCTTCTATTCTCTGTTTAAGAATACACTCTGCAAAGACAAATGTGACTAACTGGTGCTGGATAAGACTGTCAAAAGACACGTTATTTCACCCTTCACTCGTTAAGGACAGAAACATGGTATCAGAACATAGTCCATACCAAGTAGCTGACTCTCGATTTCTCAATGTTAGAATTTTCAGTAATCCTAAGTAGGCTTATTTTTTCTCAGATAGAAGTTATTTTCTCTGAACTGGAAAGGGATTTACTGTGGAGGTGTTTAAAAACAAGCCTAACATATTGGCAGAGAGATATACAAAAGATTCATCTATACTGTGGTGCCTGGAAATGCAATATGAATTCATCTTAATAATGTTTAGCTGCCTAGATTTATGCATAGATGGACAAATATGTGTGTGTTGCTCTGATCTAGGTCCACACATAACATAAATAGTCTTGAGAACTATACCACACACTAGAGTTTTATTATGGGGATTTTTTTTCACTTAGTAATAACACCAAAATGCTAACATGAAAGCAGATATAAGCTAAAATTATATCAGTACTTTTAAGTCTTACCTTGTTCACCTTATCTTGGAAGTGTACAGGATGTGGGCTATGTCACTGCTATTTAAAAGGCAAAAAGTGTACAGGAGCCACCTGCTTTCAGAAGGTTGTGGTTTGCTCCACTGAAGGAGGAGCGAAAAATAGAAGAAAAGGAGAGGAGACAACATTTATGGGAGGAACAACCTTCAAGCAAACTATCTTTGACTCCCCAAGGATATTAAAATCTCACAGTTTCATTTCATGTTTCATGGGCTGTGCATCATGTAGTTCCACAAATCTTGGAAATTAGAGAGATGCAGGATCTGTTGTACTTGCTTGGTTCCAGGCAGTTGTTATCTACCGTCAGGGCAGGCAGCTCCATTTGCTGTATTCAAGCAAGGTCTTCACACATTTTTTTAGATCTGTCTTATTTTCCAAATCTCCACCATCCTCTGATATATGGTTCCTTGTTCTATCAAAGCCTGTAAGAAATAAAAAGGTATGCAAAATGCACTTCAGGCAAAACTGTGGGATCTTATCAGAACTCTAGACTTTAGTGGGCTGGAGAGCTAGTCATAAAAGCAAGACTTCCTGCATCAAAAATAGCAAGTGACTATAATGGAGACTTTGCAGACTGGAAAATTAAATTGCCCATCTTAGCAATTAGTATTTCATGAGATAATTAACTTTTAAATAATAGAGTGAGAGAGGCTGGGGAGAAGGGACAAATAAAGTCATCTTTCAAACAAAGTTCCAGAAGCAGCAAGCTGATCCAAAGTACAATATTCCTGCAAAAGCATGTAACCCAAGAGATATGGAAGTTCCATACCTTTCTTTCCTCACTGTTTCTCTCACGGTTTCGGTCTCTTACAGTTTTATTTTACTTTCTCTTTTAGAAAACACATGACAGCAGAACATCCAGCTGCTTATGAAAAATTCAATAGCTTTTGTAGTTTAAATCAATATGATTTTACAGGTAGTTGTTTTGCTATTCACATTTGAAAAATTGCTGCAATTATAATTCTGCCATAACAAAGTCTTCTTCACATTCACAGCCTTTGACAATCCTTGATCAGTCGCCAACTTCCCTCACATCTCTGGTAGTACCATATCTCTGATAATCCTCTCTCATTCAGACTAAAGGTTCTTGTTCTACCTTTAGACAGCCATTGCATCAGCTTTTCATGCACTACCATCGTTAATATTCAAAGTGTTTGTGTATGGTGTAATTGGCAGCAAAACCAGTTTTCCAGTGTAAAAAGCTTGCAGTGTACCCTTCTGGATATATATAAATTTAGAGCTAATAAGAAGTGAGAAGCAAATGTAAGAACAATCATTTTTCTGAAGCGTTCATCACTTTTCTTAGTTGAAAAAATGACCATCTATTCCTTTGGTTTACATTGTATTTCCTGTTTTATTGCCCAGCTGGCCTTCATATAATTTAAGATTCTAGAAGTTAAAAAGTTATTTGGAAGGGCCATAAATTACAGTCCTACAAATTGAGAAACTTGAACAATCTGGGATAATACAAAGATCATGCAAAGAAATGTCCTTCAATGTATCCTTCCATTGTGCTCTACTCCCCTGCCGTATCATTTTGGCCTAATACAGAACCAGGAATTTGTCTGATTGAAACATTGGGTTTGAGGACCAGTGACTTTTCTTTCCTCTCTTTCCACCTTTTGCACATAAATTTCTAGGTCATTTTGACTCATCCTAAGTATCAGAAATGAAGGCTGCAAATTTTGAGGAGGTTTGGAGAGATTTTTTTTTAAAAAAATACTATCATTTGTATGTGACAAGTTTTGGCAACCTCAAGCCCAGATGCAGCCAATTTTCACTGTACCTTTTAAAAAAATAAAGGGCTGAAAATAACAAAGATTAAAAACAAACTGTTTTTGAAGGCCTGGTAATGAGTTATCCAAAAGAAAATCAGAGTTTTATTGAGCACAAGTACATTCTCTTTTTTATTTTTTAACCTAGAAGAGTCTCTGAATAACAAGTTGAAGGCTTCAGCCTTCCTGATATGTGAAGGGTACAATGTCAGTTGTTTGTAGGCTGAACATTCCCACCAGCATATACAGGTAGAAAACACTGCAAGAGTATGGAAAAATTAAGATATCCTGTTGTATCAATAGGGTTGCTGCAAGATCCAAGAGTGGGAAAGTGTGAATGATATTTTGTGAGTGTTCTTGTTATTTTCTACTTGATTCATCTGCCTTATTTTTCATAATTTATGGGTAGATTAGCTGAATAATTTTGTACTCATATTTATCTCTTCTGTCTTATGAACAAAAAATTCCCCCTTGAATTCAGTGTGGAGACAGATTTTGTCAATAAATACTAACTTTCAGGGTAATGGAGGGCAATTTGACCTAAAATGCAATATTAAAGTTAGGACCAAGGTCTATCTCAAATAGAACCACTTATTAGAAGAGAGTAACAGGCTTGCAAATACCTTTAACTTCCTTCTTTTCAAAGAGCCATACAGTTTCTAAACTTATACAGGGTTTAATTTCTAAACCCAGGGCTACAGTAATTTTGTGTACATGTAAGTCTTTGCTTAATAAACAAAACAAAGTATTTCTTTATTTTGTTTAACCTTTTACAGATAATTTTGGGTTTACCACCTTACAGTTAAGTGACTATTTATTCATTTTGACTGTGTTTATCCTGCTTTCAAGTATTATTTTTACTTCTATATGGCTTATTTTGAGATTAACCTATGGATTTGATGTTTGGTCAGAAATCCTTCCATCTGGGGAGTCCAACAGTGTCTGAGCCCTAAATGACTGCTTTAAGCCTTCCTGCCTGCCCAGCCGATAAAACAAAGATAATAAGTACTTCACAAACAGGGCTGCTGTGAGGATTCATCAGTTAAGGCTTGAAGACAGTTATGCTGATGACTTAGCATTAACCTATAAGAACATGTGACCTTGGAGTTTAGGTTTCACTGCTGCATTTCTTATCCATGGAATACCTAACAGATGAAGGAATATCTCATGCAAGATGTTCAGGAAATGTGTGTCCTCTGGAGTGCATGATGCTATTTAGTGACCTACAATTTCTTCACTTTCACAGCAAGACCTGTACCGCTGAAAGTAAACGCATAGTGTACACCTTAACCTGCACTCCAGCACTGACCCTCAGCAGTTTCATATTTTGTCAGATGCAACCAAGGTTTAAAAGAATATCCCAGTAAATCTTCATATGTGCAGCCCAATGAAAGGTTTCAGGGTGTGCCAGATTGGGACAGAAAGGTTTGTAAGTAATGATATTGTGCTTGTACAAGAAAATTTATTCATTAAAAGTATAATAGATGTTAATCTGTGTATCACTGACGTTATTGCACCCTGTAGCTGAAGTTCACTGAGCTGAACAGCTGTGGTCAATAAATTTAGAAACAAATTAGATGAATTATTTCAAGTTGCTGCCACCGACCTTCCTTCTGGAGAACCAGCAAGTAATGAATGTGAGCAAGGTGAGGAGTAAAGACCTGCCAAACAGGAGGGGCAGCACACACCTGTAACATTTTCAAGAATCAACAGGAAAAAAGGATAGAATTACCATAAGCACTGTAGAATCTCACTCTGCCTGGGTCTTATTTATTATTATGGTTTTGGTTGGTTGGGTTTTTCCTTACTTCCAAGTTTAACTGTACAACCAAAATCCCACAGCCAAGAGAAATGCCTGTCTTCTAAGAATGTTAGAACTTAATAAGGTGTTCCTTATAAAAGGTATTTAAGCCAGATACTCATGCCCTCTCTTTCTTCCTTTAGCCAATGCTCCTCTATGAGGCACCAATGCATTCCTCTCTTATCCAGTTCCTATGTGATGGACTTTGCAATGACTATTATTTATTTTCCCCACACATTTAGAATCAACTATTCCATTTTCTCCTATTTTTCTAGTTTGTATTCATATGTCAGGTTTTTTTTTCAGAAAGGATTTCATTTTTTTCTGACACTGACTTAAGAATTGTTTTAATGGCCTCTACTTTTGTACAATATTCCAGCATCATTTAAATTAAATACTATAATTTGACTGTTTGTTTTAAATCTGTAATATTGTGTCCCAAACTGCTAGGAAAAAATTATAAATAAAATTTAACCATTCATAAAGGGGGAAACATAAAGTATGAACTTTAGTGATCATGTCTAAATCTATGAGCATTCACACAGCAGTTATTAAATTCTTGAAATCCTATTCTAAAAATAGATTGTAACTAGAGAACATTCTCTAGGTGATTTCTTGGAATATATTTTTTTGTTTGTTTGTTTCATTCAAGGTCTAGGTTTGGAACTAGGCAGAAATGTTCCTTGGCAGGCTATTATGGTAATGCTACATTGAATGACATTGGGGATAGAAGAACTCAGATTTGATAATCATGATAATGTTTTATTTCCAGAAGAAGGAGGCAAGGGTGTACACTCTTGGACGTGATCTAAAACTGAATTATCTGAATCAACAAAATATTGTGGAGATTCAAGTATGTTATCCTATTCAACAAAGTATCTTTGATCTAGTAATAAGCTTCTTGAACTTAATGAAAGAAAAGTTCTTATAGTTCTATGTTATGGTCTGCTAAGAAATAGAGATGTGTGGGCTGTCAAACAATTTCTGTGACAAAGATCTGATCAAGTAATTATCTGCAACAAATGTTGGGCCAAATTTCTGCTATCCAGACCCTTTTAGAATTCACCAGAGGGTGATTTTGGCAGCCTGTCAGTAGGAAAATGAGAAAATGAGTCGGGAAACATTAATAAAAGTTGAAAACAACAACTTCTGAAGCATTTGAGTTGTCATTCACATGCATGTGAAGAGGCTGCCAGATGAAAAAAAAAAGAAAGTAAGTTGACAGGATATAACAGAAAAACAGAAAAGAGACATTGAAGAGATATATTCAGAAACCTGATACGAAATTTAAACTGCTGTCTTTTTTTCTCAGCTTGTTCCAGGTGACACCTCTTGTAAACTGAGAAAAGAAGTCCTGGTGCCCTGTATCCACATACATATACCTGCTGTGTTTAAGCACCGACAGTAGAACAGATCCTCATTTTTGTTTGCTTTAGCTGAGAAAATCATTAAGTCCCAACTAAGAGAGGAGGAAGACTGTAATAGAGAAAATAAAGTCAAACCCATGAGGAATGCAGCTACAGCTGCTGTAACCAGCTAACTTGGCAAGGAAAGGGAGGAAATCCTGGCACCTCCCTGGGACAAACAATGGACCTTCCTTCTCTTCTTCTGTATTCCCACATACAGAAGAAACATGCTCATAACTGTGTGCCAATGAAAATTAAACACTTCAAAAGATTATGCTTTGTAGGAGGCTGTGCTCAATGTGCAAATTGTCAAGAGTTCTGTTTTATAGCATTGAAATTCCTGCCAAAAAATACTCCCCCAAAAAAACCATTCTGGTTTTACTGTCTTACCCATCCTTATTATTTTCTTCCTCCTCATTTTTTTCACATTTTCTACTATCAAGGAAATAAACCAAAAATTATCTCCAAATTCCTGTGTATAACTTCTGTATAGTTTACATTTCAATGCAATATCCAAGCGAGTTGAATAGAATACAAACAAATATATTTTATTGATGTCCCAAGAGAAAAGAATATGCACGAGATACCAGAGCAGAGGATTTTCAGCCTGAAAGATGCTTTTTGTGACACAGCAACAAAAAATAGTAACTTATTGAAGAGTTAGGAGTTAAGGACTTTGGGTAAAATTTGCAGAAGGAAAGACAAAAACATTAAGTTGAGGGAGTATTGGATTTAGACTCCCATTTTTTTCACTGTGGTAGTATTAAAGTTCTTTTAATACTTACAAAAGTAATTTCATTTGCAGTTCTTTTAAAGCTTATTTTCTCCTTGCAAAAGTACTAAAAATGTCCTTAGTCTATGTAAAAATAAGCCTTATGTATCTGAAGTAAACATTTAGCCCTTTTCAAAGTAGCATACAGAGGAGGATCTCAGATTTTTAAACATTTGCCCTAAAAACAATTACTTGTATTTTAGTCCTAGAGTTTGGGAGTTCCTACCTTAGCTGTGAAGCAGTGTATATGCTTGTCCTGCCCATCTCTAGTTTTCAAGTTGTGATAGCATCACTGTATCATTCTAGATGTCTTCAAAAATCCTGAAGTCTGTTGCATGGGAAATTATATTTCAACATTTATGTTCATTTTTCTCTTTTGATGAGAAAATCAGCTAGCCACATGTTGAATCTAAATAAGAAAAAAGTCAAAAAGAGTGCTTAAAATTTGCTGTGTCTATTTTCAAAAATTCAGCAATAGTTTTCTTTAACCTGAACTCTCACAGACAAAGGGATTCATGTTGATGACTGCACAGCTTCTAGATCAAAGGAAAGTTTGGCTTTGCCTTTCTGGCTTAGATGCAGATAATACCTGGTGCCAGCATGTTACAGTGTGCACTCCATCCCTGACTATGGCAGGGCTCCTGTCATCTGTACTGCCACCAGTTTTGCAGCATGGATCAATGCTGAGCCTGGCAGGAGGCTGAGCTGTACAAGGGGAAATGGACTTACCCACGAGCATGAGTCAGTGTCAGGAGCATTAGTTACAAAACCTGAAAACAGTGCAAAAGCTCAGGGTCATAAAATTGTTACCATTCTTAAAACTCTTTATTTTGGGTTTTGTGATGGCAAATTATAAATGTTAAGGAAAAATGTTACCGGCATTTTACCATGGATTGTTTCACTTTTGGTGAAACTAGTTTTGCTCCACACTAGAAAAGAAATCCAAATCCAACAATAGGTTTGGGGATTTCTTTCTAGTGCTGTCATCACAGCTTGATTTTGCACCATATTTTATCCTTCAGATACCAGCCAGAAAGAGCCAAGTGGAAGCAAGAGTATATTTCTAAATGTCATGGTTCAATATTTTTATTTGAGTTAATGCTGATCAATTGTGGTGTAACATTTCAAAGTTACATGTTCCTGAGATACACTGTACAGAAAGCTTAAGAAAACTTGAAATAATTAAATCCCTAAATATTAAATTCTTATCATGTACAATTTCAATCACAGAGTTCAGAATCAGAGGAAACCATCTTCGAAAGGTGGTGCTTTTAGCATTAGATGCACAGTTCTTACTTCTGCTTCTAAAATTACAGATCTCCTTATTATTAAAAAATACATGTGTATAGTGTGATTTGCATGTGTTTAGGAAAACATATCCTCTGTAGTTTACAAGACTTTACACTAGACTCTAACTACATCCAAATACAGGTCTTGATCATACTGCTGTGTTTTGTGACCTAATTATCTCAAAAATCTCCAAGAACCAAAGCACAAAAAACTGTTTCAATAATATAGCCAAAATACTTAGAATGAACTTCTCTTTCTTCCTTAAATCAGCATGCGACAAAAACACCACGGTCTGCAATATCAAACCAAACATTTTCTCCAGTCTTTTCCTTCATGTTTCAGAAGTTTGGTGACTGAGAGAAAAGAGATACAAATAAATTTATCTCTGAATATTTGTTAAGTTTTTCCAACTTTCAGAATCAAGAAGAAAAGATGAGGAAGCTTATAGTTACTTACCTTTTTTTTTTTTTTTAAATTTCTTTTATATTTTCATTAGCTATAAGAGCAGAAATCCTGGAGTAGCAAAAGAAACATGATTTTCACACTACAGTATGCTTGAAACCATGGAGAAGCATTTTGCCAGAATCCTGATAAGCAAAAAGGATGGGTCCAGACATGCATTTTGTGAGATTTGATTCATTACTGTATAGCTAGCTTCAGGCTTATTTTAATTCCATACTGTAAAATTCTGTTGTATTTGTGGTGTTATTGTATAGGCACTGTACAGTAACTTCTCGTCATACTGGTTTCTTCTTTGAACTGTGAAAGTTTCATCCTTCTGAATCAGTATCTATGACTAAATGTTTCCATTTTTTTATTTTTTTTGACTGTCATGATCAACAAACTGATTTTTGCTTGTATAAGCTGGAATGGTCAGATTTTATACCATACTTCTCTTTAATGTAGGCAAAGAGATAAAGTTTGAGAAAAAATAATATCTAACATTAGACTTAATGCCACAGACTGCAAGTCACTAATTTAAAAATCACTTTAGCAGGTAGGCAATGAGATAATCATCACACCAGCAGGTGCTTAAACAGCACACCCAGTAAAACTCTGTAGTCATATCAGAAACATCTGTACAAGCTGTAAGTTTTCCTTATATTTTACAGTGGAAAAATTGTATGTACTTAATTAACTGATATAGAATTAGTTCTAGACAGTGGAATGTATCCAGTGACATTAGTATATTAACAGTACTTGAACAGAACACTTGTAAGACTGTATTCCAGATAATTTAAAAAAAAATCAGTTTCTTTCTTTTGTTAACAACGATCTTTTGAAGGTTGTAATTATTTATATTAAACAATGATCATTTTTAAATATGGAATCCAGGATATTTAATTTTAAAAATTTAGAATAAAGACTAACTAATCCCAGCAAAGTAAGCATCCTAATTTTGGTGATGTAAACCTTGTTATTTCTCCAACAATTCGGTCCTACTGAATTCCTAGGAAATGCATTGACAGTACTAAGGGATTTTCTTATTTTCATATATAACATGAGGTGTTTTACAATGACTGAAAAATTAATTGTAAAATTCAGAAAAATCTGTAGATAAAAAGGAGTTCAGAAAGCTGAGAAAGAGGAATTGAGAGAAATCTCTCATAATTGCATGCCGTATAAGTAAAGAGAGAATATTTTACTGTCAATTTTAATCAAGTCACTGTACTCTGTGGACAGACTTCATGACTGGATTTTGGTTAAAAAAGAGTACATTTGAACAGATTGAAATTCAAAATATTTGAGCAATATATACCATGTATAAGATCTGGATAAGAGTAAAAATATTTTTCCATTATAGATAAAGAGATGATTTCACTGATTTTCATATCTTTTCATGTGTAATTGCACACACCAACATAATTGTCATATAATATCTAAATTTTAAAAAAGAATAGTGAAAAAACCCATCTGCTAATATGAATTGCATTATTTTTTTTAAGTAGCTATAGAAGAGAGTGAAGAAATAAAAGCTTTTCATCTTGTTACTACTATCATATCTGATTAAGATATAGCCTGGAAATACCAGAATAGTCAACTTAAGATCACACAACCAAGTGAAAATCCCTGTAATTCAGAAAGATTTATTTAAGTTCTTTTAATCTATTTTTCTTTCTAAGAAAAGACAATTTCATAGTCTTTATAGTGGCTGAAACTCATCCTTTGAATATCAAAATCAAAAAATAAAAACCAAAATTAAAAAATTATTTGGATTTCAGTGTTGCATTTTTCTGAAATGCATTCTTTAATTTAAAAATCGAGTTTGAAATTTTTTAAGCAAGCTATTTTAAAATATTGCTATCAGTTCTAATCAGTGTCTGTGGTAGCAAATAATGAAATTCGTGTAGCAGTGTACTTGTTCTGCTGACAGGAACTGTTTTGTTTTACCTCCATTTCAGTAACTGTAAGAGCTTTAGTGTAGACAGCTGGAGCACTTTGGGATTAGCTTGAATTACTAGGGCAAGGTCTAGATAACTCATGGGTCAAAACTTTATTTCCCCTTAATTTCTGAAAACTTGGCTGTCTTTCCTGTACTCTGTGTTCACTGTGCTCGTTTTGGCTGTTAATGGGGGGGGGGGAATCAAGAAACATTGCTTCATGTGTGAGAGGCACAACTGGAGTGGTAATGGATCCCAGTAGGATTGTACAGCCATTTTTCTTCTCTGATTTTCTATGTTCATGGAGTTCCTATGTTTATATTGCCAGCTAAAGTGATCAAGTGCCAAAAGAAAGGATTCTGTAAATCTTTTAACATAGATAAAAAGCAGTGTGTTATTTATAGAGATGAAGAAAGTCTGCTCTGCCCTTTTCCATCTTGAATTGTGAGATATACCATGACAACAAGCTCTGCTCTTGTGCACTACTTTTCTCAGGATTTCACTACATGTATTTTTACTTTTTGGGTGGGAAAGTCTTTCTCCATAGTACTTGTGAAAGAAAAGAAAAATTTGGTATATGTTTGCTTTGTGAAACAATTCTGCTTTGATAACCACTACCTATTTTGTTTCCTCTGTCTCTGATACAAAAAGTCATGATTACAGGTACTACAGCTGGGACAAAATAGATAGGAAAAAGACAGACCTACCAAAGGATAGCTGTGAGGGTGTTCAGCTAGGAAGTAGATTGTATTCATCCTTGAAACTATCTTCCCTTTCTTGACTACAGCCTATCTTTAAAGTCAGCTCTGGAAATCAATGCAAAATTCCAGTCAGAGAAACACTACTCTCCCAGTGGTCCTGTTAGCAGGATTTTAAAACTTCTGATATTGTTTATTGCAAAACAACACCATGAAAAATGTTATCTTGCTTGCCAAACAATTATTTTCTATTTATTAATAGTGCCTTTTATCAGCATCCAGAAGAGCACACTGATTTGCATACTTCCCCAAGTTTTATGGGAGCATTAACTTAAGTGCTTCAGAAGCACATTTATCAAGTCATTCCTTTAGCTCTGGCATGGCTTACAGCCGCATGATATAATAAAATGTCAAGCTGAGGGTAAAGGGTTACCATAACTTAGGATCACATTTTGGGCAATCGCCTCATCCATTTGTTCCAGCATTTATGTGTAAACTTAAACCTGTCACATGTGGAGAACATGGCCACACTTCAGCAAAGGCTTATTAACTGTTATTCTTCATAAGTCTAAATTAAAAGACAAACTTACTCAAGGTTCTTTCCTCACACTTTCGAGGATGCAATTTCCTACATTCAGGCTTATTTACTGGTTCCACTGTGATGACTTTTGATAATGCTGCTTATGTTTGTTATGTTTACAGACACTTTTAATGTGGTATCTTAGATACCTAATGCAGTCATTTAGTTCATCTAAAAATTAAACACAAGAGACCCAGGGTAATGATAAATGAAATTGTGGCAAGTAGAAGAGATATCTAGTCAGCAGCAAAGGAATTAAGGTTTGACTCTGCATTATTTAATTAACAGTCTGCAAGAGGATTTGATAAATATTAATAATATTAACAGTTCATATGAGATATTAAGATGAAGTAATCTGTCCTGTGACCTAGAAAGAGGACTGAAAGGTAGAATACTTAGTTCTCTCTCACTGGCCTTGCCAGAGAGTCTGTGTGCAGTTTTAAGCAGATGTCTTTCAGTGCATCTTCTAAACCGCCCAGTCACTCAGATGTCTATGTAAATCTTACACTGAGTTTTCAGAGGCACTGAGCATCTACTGCAGCTGATTTGCCACCAAAGTCAGCTACCCTGAGCTGACAAAAATTGTACTAAGAAACAGCTTCTGCCTCGAGTGCAGTCAGTCCAAGATGATGCAGCCAACAAAATCACCTCTTCACCGTAGAGACTGAGGGTATCCAGGACTCAAGCTGAAAATAGGTCACCTGCACAAGCTGTGCACACCATTGGTGCTAAGTCACTGAGCAAGTTGGAAAGAGAATGTATAGCTGTGTTTCCTTTGGATTATTAATGTAGCTGTGCTAAGATATTAATAACATTTCATCAGTGGTGGTCCCAAACTGCTGTGTTAGAAAGGTCAACAACATAAAGAATTTAAAGCAAAGAAGATAAACGAAAATCTACACTCAACTCTATGAACCAACCAAAAATCCCATTGCTCCAAACAAATAAATACTAGTGCCAGTTAATTTTAAATGACAGGTATATTAATTTATCTGTGTTTGCTTTAATTTTCTTTTTCTTTTTTTTTTTTGGTAATTGTTGTACTGGATCATTGGATTATTTTTTTTTCAGTTCATATTCCACTTGATATTTGGAATGTTCCAAAGAGAGATACAAAACTGAAAAGGACATTATGGTTCAGAATGATTTTCTAAAGAATTTAGATGCCATCTTTCTCTTCATTTCAGTGAATAGTGACATCAAAATCACTGTGACATCTCTGATAAAATTTGAAACTGTATTTTCACAACAGTTCAAGAATAGTGTGCTCATATTGGTGTTTTAGCTCAAATAAGGAGTGTGCCTTTGAAGAAAACAGTTCAATCATTCCCATGTACCACATCATTTATTTCACACCATGGACAGTCTAAGATTGCATGAATATCCCTTTTGTATGAAATTGAACTGAAAAATGAACAGCAAAAGCACAGCTAACCTGGTTCATGTATTAGTGGGATTTTAGTCCATAGGCCTCATTAAGAGTAGTCTGAAACAACACACCTTCCCTAAAAAACGTGTAGTGTGGACTTTGAATCCTCAGCACTAACAAGTTCACCTCAGAGGTGCAAACCATAGAGATGCAGTTCAAGACTGCTGGGACAGCCTCAGAGGGAAAAGAAGCAAAGCAAAGAAGAAAGGTCCTTAGAACAATTTTTGCAGCTAACCATCATCAGATAAAATTTTGTCTTACATTTCAGAAATTAAAAATGACAAGTCCCTCCACAGCCACAGAGTAACCCAATACACAGTATTTAAAAGAACATCTGCTACACAGACAAATTAAGTGTATTTTTAAAGCCACCAGTATATTTGAAATCCCTCTCACTAAGGTCTTACTGCCAAAGAAACTTGCCTGGCTAGCACTATTTCAAACAGATCCTCTATTACAAAACTGCATTACCAGCTCCTAAACTCATGTAACACGGTGGAAGTCCATCTTTTTTTGCTATCTGAGTGCTGCAAATAAATACATTCAGGTATTGGACACCACAAAAGAGGTCCAATACAGGTAGCCTGAAGCAACATCAAAGTCACAGGCACTAGTTCTTGTGGGGGACTTTAAATACCCTCACATCTGCTGGAGAAACAACACAGCAAAACTCAAACAATACACAAGGTTCCTGGAAAGCATTGATGACAACTTTCTGACAAAAGGTGTAGAGGATCCCACGAGGACCAACCTTATACTAACAAACAGGGATGGCCTTATTGAGATGTGAAAGTTGGGGGTAGCCTTGGCTGAAGTGACTATGATACTGTGAACTGAGCATCAGGTGAGGAGTAAGAAGGGCAGTGAGTGAGATTGTAAACATGGACTGCAAGAGAGTTAGCTTTAGCCTCTTTAGGGTTCTTCTTGGAACAATCTTCATGAGAACAGATCCTGCAGGAAAGACAGGTCCAAGAGAGCTGGTTAATATTCAAGGGTTACTTCCTCCAACCTCAAGAATGACACTTACTTCTCAAACCGTTTTAATAGGTAAACTTGATGAGTGGACAGTAGGGTGGATTGACAACAGCTCCACAGATCCCAGAGGGTTGTAATCAATGGCACAGGGTCTAATAGGAGACCTACTACTAACAATGTCCCCCAGGGTTCAATGCTGGTCCTAGTCCTGTTTAAACTGTTTAATAACTTGGATGAAGGGGCAGCAAGTTCATTGGTGACATACACCTGAGGGGAGTGGCCAATACCCCAGAGTGCTGTGCTGTCCTGCAGAAGGACCTCAACAGGTTGGAGAGATGGGCAGAGAGAAACAAAGGCAAATGCAGGGTCCCACACCAAGGAAGGAATAACCTCAGGCATCAGAGGGGCTGGGGGCACACCGGCTGAAAAGCAACCCTGCAGAGAAGGACCTGGGAGTCTTGGTGTACAGCAAGCTGTCCATAAGCCAGGAGCGTGCCCTTGTGGCCAGAAGGCCAATGTTACCTTGAGGGGGCATTAGGAAGAGCATTGCCAATAGCTTGAGGAAAGTTATCCCATCCATCTACTAAGCCCTGGAGAGGCTGCATCTGGAATGCTGCATCCTGTTCTTGGCTCCTCAGTACAAGAGAGGCGTGGAGCTCCTGGAACAAATCCAGCAGAGGGCAGCAATGAGGATTAAGGGACTTGAACATCTCCCTCATGAGGACAGGCTGAGGGAGCTGGGCTTCTTCAGCCTTGAGAAGAGAACACCAAGAGGAAACCTCATCAATATCTATATGTATCTGAGTTAGGCTATTGTTGTGGGTTAGATAAGGGGTTTGTCTTTTAACACAGGAAGAGGACTATGAGAAAACCCAAGAATTGGCACTTTATAAAAGGGCTAGGGACAGAAGTTCTGCGTCTTTCATCTTCCTCATAGTGCTGGGCAAGGCTCAGCTTCTCTTTTTTCATCCTCCTCGGTGCTGAGAGATGCATGGCTCCCCCCTTCTCGGTCCCTTGCAACACAGCATCTCCGGAGCTCAGGCAGTGCCAGCAGGGAACCACCTGGAGGTGACAGGAGTCATGGTATTTCTCTTCCCTTGGGTCCCCCCCAGGGTTCTTTTCACTGTTGGTTCTTTTCCAGCAGCTCTAGAGTGGCACCACCACCATCCACGGGGCAGTCTTTCTTCCTTCCCTTGCTCCACCAGCCCAACAGCCGGCCCAGAGGAGCATAGTTTGTTATTTTCTTTTGCGTATTGTTGCCAGGTTGTTCTTTGTGTTACTGGTTTATGCTTATAGTGGGGTTTCACAGCTCGTATAGCCCCTAGTTAATAAATTGTTTTTCGTCGTCGTCTTTTCTATTGTCTCTTGTCGCTCAGTAGCGCCCCCTAGTGTCCAAGCTAGGACAGCTATTCTTGGTAATGCCAAACAGTAGAAAAATAGGCAATGGACAGAAACTGATGCACAGGAAGTTCCGCTTGAATATGACTAAGAACTTTACTGTATGGGTGACTGCGCACGGAAACAAATTTCCCAGAGAGGTTGTCCATCACTGGACAAAATCTTGTGTCATGTGCTCTAAGATGAACCTGCTTGACCAGGGAGGCTGGACCAGGTGGCCCACTATGGTCTTTTCCAACGTTACCCATTCTGTGATCCTGTGATTCTACTTTTTAAAAAGTGCAACATCTTATCAGGTCATTCAGCATCCGCTTTTTTTCCTAGACAAGATTTAAATGGCATGTTTACTTAAAACAGAGATCTACAGTAATAGAACAAAGATAAAGACAGCTTGAATGAAAAATAAATTTCTAAGGCTGCTGCTAATAATTCCTTTTTACAAGTGTTTGAGGTTTACTAATTAGTCTCAAAAGTCTGTCTCTGATCTGGCATGCTCAAGAGAAGTCTCAGAGCTCTTCTACTTTCTGCCATTGTTGACTGTAAATATTAGAGACACAGAGCAGTCTCCTAACCCACAAGGTACAGGGTCTCTCTCTGTCTCAATTTCTTTTTATTTTTCTATGCTGTGACTGGGCAATGGAAGACCTCATGGTAGTGTGGAAGATTAAAACATCTCCTTTTTATGTCAGCCTTAGAAAATCTTCATTAACATTTCAATCACATCTCTTAATTAGCATATTCCCATCAGACTTCAGGCTGCTTTTCTTTTTCAGAATCCTGTAAAGATGCATAGGTAAAAATCCACGTTTCATGTAACATATTACAGAGAATGATAAGTACAATGTTCTTCATGTGAACTTATTGCTATTTGTTCTCTGCAGGCACCATATAAAAAGGTGAAAAAGGCAACTTTTGGAATAGATAGCTTATGCTAAGTAATACCTTATTCCCTGAAAACAGATCTTTTTTTAAAGTTATAATTGTAAGCAAAATATATTCTAATAAACTAAGCAGTGCTCTTAAGAATTTTATTGTTCATATTCTGTTCATGATTAAACAGTCATTAACATAGTTTTGCCCCAGACAATGAGGCTTTTGCCAAATATTTCTTGGACAAAATTTGAGAGCAAACACCAAGCAAGGGCTGTTTTTACATTTGTCCCCAGCTGGTAGCCTAGTTGTCAGCAGGTTGCCTTGAAGATATGAGAACTTAGCAATAGGAAGGGTTCCGGACTGTGCCAGCTAACCTAAGGATTAAAAAAAAAATAAATCCTAGCCTTATCCAGTATACTATTATAGATGTAGCCACAAGGTTCCAGCATTTTAATGATAATAGCATCAGCAGATTTCACTGAACACCATCCTTTGCATGCCTAAGTAGCTTTCAACCCAAGAGGCTATTTCTTTGGTTTACAGTGTGATCTCTGACACTGATTTGTTGTCTTATGTAGTTTCCCTGGTGAGCAGGAGCTATTGAAAGAGATGATCATGGTTGGTGTACTTCTATCACTCCTTGGAGCTAATCTCAGATGCACTTGAAGCCCCAGTTGCACTTGAAGCATCTAGTGCTGGATGAAAGCTTATCTGTTCAACACCATACAACCTTGCAGTAACAAATAGCTTCTATAGCAAAAAGCACAAACAACAAGAAAAAAGCCTACAAAAACAAATAAAAACAATCTGGAGAAAGCATAGTGGAAAAACTTAAAAGTTGTCTTTGAGCAGTTTACAGAAAGTTTGTTACAAAAAGACACTTAAGTAGATAATTTATAATAACAATGAACAAATAGAAAAAAAAAAACAAAAGGAGAAAAAAAGAGGTAAAATTACACTGAAAAATAGATTTTTTTATTTACACTTTCAAATATTTTTCCAAAGATTTGATGACATAATTCTTACAATATTAGTAGGATTTGTGATATCCTGCTGATTCCTTGTGAGAAGCTTTACAAATACTTACAAATACCAAATGACTGCACATTAAATAGGAAACAAAAAACTTCCCCCTGCCCCACCTCTCACCAGAAGTAGATTAAAAAAAATAGTCTTAAAATGCTAGGAAATTATTTTATTGTTTTTGACCCTTCTTCTTACCTTGTTATCCTGTTTCTGCATTTGTAATTTAAATACATTACAGTAGAAAAAGTAGGATTATCACAACTGATCTATGCGAGGAGATGAATTTTGAACTGTAATGAATACCATACCTTCCTAGAAAAAAATTAAATGCTTGAGGCAGAAGCCTGGACACATGAAAATATGAGTTTGTCACAGCAGACATGAGGAGAACACAGTTGTTGCAGAAAGAAAGCAGGAGCAGTAAACAAACATGTATAGTGGTGTACCATACAAGAAGCAGAAGCAGACTCCTATCCATGAACAGATGCTGAGACTGAAATGAGCTTTGCAGCAAAGGCAAACAATGCAAAAGCTAAAGTCCTATGGACATAAGGGCACAAATCCAAATTAAATCAATGTCTTATTCTGATCACCCACTGTGCATCCAAACTAGCCATAAAGGAGCATTGCTCATTAGATTTAGTTTATAGTTTATCATGGTGGATTAAAAATACAAATACATTTATGCATTTGGATTGCAATACCCACAATCTCAGCTGTTGCACTTTGGTGTACATCATCCTCCAATGACTATGTTATCTATATGTACATATACATACCCTTTTCTAGGCCATCAAATAGATATTTTTGAACTGTACAGGGTAGAACACTAGTCATGCTATAGTAATTGACAGAGTTCCCAAAAGCTTCAATGATATAGTTTGGCCTACTGTATCTCTCAGGCCCTCAGAAAATATTGTACAACCACTCTCTTTCCTTTAAGGGGTTTCTTTTGAAGTTGATCTACTATTTTAACAGATAGAACTGTTTACCATTATAGAATGCTGATTAAATTCCATCAAACTTTTTCTGGAATATACAGAGAAAAAAAAATTTTCCCAAAAATTTTTTGAAATACTTCATTTTGAGAAGGTCAAAGATCCTCATTTAAACAACTGTTTTGGTTTTTGCTTTTATAAACATTTGTCACAGCCAACAAAAGCCTGATTATAGAAAAGTCAGAACAAGCCTAAAAGAAATTTTCTACTCTTAATAAAACGATGCAAGTCATGGGACTACTTGGATATTTCTGAGGTGAAATAGCATCTTAAAAGAAATTGCAACATTTTGTCCCAATTTGAGATGAAATTCATTTCTGAACTAGAATGAAGACTATGAATATCAGATAGTTCTTCCTCTCACTTCAGACTTCAAGGACTTTGAGGGAATTAAAAATTCATTTCACTTTTTTTAGAGTTCAATACAATTGTCCATGGTTTATATAAGATGCTTCTTTCTAATCAAGATCCATACTGAAGAGCTTCTTTCTTTGCTACCAGTTACAGCACTTATTCCCCTAGTAGATTCACACATGGAAGCACTGACCTTCAGATTTGTCAAGGGAAAACAACACCTGTTGGAAGAGAAGATGCCAAAACATTTGGAAAAATGCTGTCACACAGCTTATAAAGCTGCTGGTAGAGGCAGTGATGAGGAAAGAAAAAATCTGCTTTCTTCTCTAAACACTTCCAGAGCCCTACAGTTGGACTGCAAATGAGGAGACTGTTCCTCCAGACTTGCAGAGCTACTGTCATTGTCTCATTGTAACCACCTAATTTCATGGCAATATTTTGACATTATTCTTCATGTATGGAAGTTACACAGAATTACACAGAATTAATAAGGTTGGAAAAGACCATGGAGATCATCAAGTCCAACCTTTACCTAGGTTAACAACCTACCCAACATCAGTCAACATCTATACCATCTAAACCATTTAAACCATCTAAACCATACCACTAAGTTCATCATCTAACCTATCCTTAAACACATTCAGGGATGGTGACTCCACCACCTCCCTGGGAAGCCCATTCCAGTGGGGAATCACTCTCACTGTGAAAAAATTCCTCCCCTGACGCAGCCTAAGACTGTGTCCTCTCATCCTGTCATTGGGAGCCTGAGAGAAGAGACCGACCCCCGCCTGACTACAGCCTCCTTTCAGGTAGTTACAGACAGCAATAAGGTCACCCCGAGCCTCCTCTTCTCCAGGCTGAACAATCCCAGCTCCCTCAGCTGCTCCTCATAGGGCTTGTGCTCNCATTGGCCTTCTTGGCCACCTGGGCACACTCCTGGCTCATGTTCAGCTTCCTATCAACCATCACTCCCAAGTCCCTCTCTGCCTGGGCATCCTCCAGCCACACCGACCCCAGCCTATAACTCTGCATGGGGTTATTGCGGCCAAAGTGCAAAACCCGGCACTTGGATTTATTAAACCTCATGCTATTGGACTCAGCCCATCTATCCAGCCTGTCAAGGTCTCTCTGCAGAGCCCTCCTTCCCTCTGACAGATCGACACTCATTCCAAGCTTGGTGTCATCCGCAAACTTACTAATAACAGATTCCATCCCCTCATCCAGATCATCAATAAAGATGTTGAATAAAACCGGCCCCAACACTGAACCCTGAGGGACCCCACTGGTGACCGGCCTCCAACTGGACATGACTCCATTCACCTCCACCCTCTGAGCTTGGCCATCCAGCCAATTCTTAACCCAGGACAGAGTTGAAAGAGGGTAGATCAGGTGCAAAGCTCAGGGTTATTGGTCTGACTTATAGACTGTGAATACTCTGTGTCGAGTACAAAATAGCCCATTGACAGAAGAATTACTTCTATATATATCTTTTTTCCTCAATCATGGGTACTTCCTTTCCTTACAGCAGGAGTTTATTCACTTTTGCAGTAGAATCTGTTGATGTATTTGGTATTCAGTCTCTTCTTTTGCATTAGACAAACCCTCCCTGTACATACAAGCATATCATTAAGAACTTTTTTACTTTTTCTTGAAAGCAAAGGATGTTAAATAGTGTCCTGTTACTTTTTCTTATGCTCTAAGCAGCCTACAAAGTAACGAGAGCTCAGCCCAAGACAACACAGCTCTTTGTAAGTGTCAGTGGGACGTTTATATCAGAAATAGAAAATACGGCCCATGTGTTTGGATTGCAGAATGACATGTTCTCCTGACTGTACCTGGTGATGTTTTGTTAGACATGCAAATGTAAACATGTGAGCCCCTTCATTCAGCTTGATATTGTGTGAACCACAAGGATATACAGCACTACAAGCACCAAACCTGTTAATTGTCTAATCACTGGAATGATAGATTTTTTTATAGTATAAAGATTTATGGTCTAGTATGAGTGATATTCTAACTCCATACCTCATTTTCTCATGAAAGACCTGAGCTCAACTTACAAGTAGCTTGGGATGCTGACACCTGAAGGCTGTACCATAGTGTTGCATGAAGTTGTCTACATGCCATTGGATGAACACAAGTCAAGCAAAACCAATGTTGGAGTCAAACGGCACCATCTCCCAAATTCAGCCTCTGTCTTACATGGAAATTTCTTCATTCTAGGTGTACATTTGCCCATTCAGACCCATCCAAGGTCATTTAACTCCTAAAATTATTTTTCTATTTTTCTGTTAGAGAAAAAAATATAATTAAAACATTAACAAAATAATAATATTTGGCCCAAATCTATCATATGCACTCTTCTTTGGTTGGGCTACTCTATTCTATTGCTCAATTTAGAGGACTGAAGTGTACGTATTTTCACATTTGTGGGAAATTAGGTCCACGTCCTAAGGGAAAATAAAAACATCACTATCCACAATGATGCTGCTAACTCCTGCTTCTTTTATGCATTGAACTTTGTGGGAAAGTGTGCTAAATCAAGTAACGCTTTTCAACATTTTCAGTTTCCTGTTATGCACAGAAAAATTAAAAAAGTGCTTGCTTGCTTCTGGACCAGTTTCACACATTTAGGAATTCCAGCTTTTTCCTTGCTTCTCTTTGTTAATGAACAGAACTCCCGTGTTTTAGAAAGTCCTAAAAGGGAGACTGCAATCATATTTGTGTGCATGTGTGCTATTTAATTGACATATAAGCAAAACCACCCCACTAGTATTTGAATGTAATAAGTAGGACTTTTTTCCTGTGAAAATTTAGTGGCATTAATGCATTTTTGCCTATATTGCTTTCTCTTTAGATTTGCTTTCAGTGAACCATCTAGGAATCAAGTTTTACCAACATGAATATTCATTCTTTCTGTTACCTCTAGTGGCTTTGGATCAAGCCTAGAGCATAGTTGCAAGTGCATGTACATGAATATTTACAGATGCCAAATTTTACATCCACATTTGCAAATACTGCACTAGAAGTGGTTTCTTCCATTTGCAGTCACAAACGTGACAATGCCATGTCTCTCTTTTGACCTATCACAACAGCTCCAGTCTGAAATGATGATTATTCATGGAAGACTGTGCATGATCAAAACAGAGTTAAAAAGATTTGCCAAAACAAAATACAGTGAATAATTGTGAATAATAAATTCCAGGAAATTACAGTCTGAGAGCAGACTTTCCACAGGCTTAAAAGGAACATCAAATAATTTCTTTGTCAGCTCTTCTCAGTATCCACTGTATCAAATTTCTTATTGCAAAACAGTTCAAAAAATCCAGCATAATCTTTAAAGAGCATCAAACTTCTGACATTACATCTGTAAGAGGAATAAGTAGTATAAATCTCAGACATCTCATCACCCCCATTGCGCTGTCTCTGCTGACCTTCATTCGCAATGGGGGTGTAGCATTTCTGTGTAGAGTACATCCATATGACAGCCTGAGATAATGCCACTAAGGCCAGAGTTGAGCTCAGTTAGCTTCATGACTGATAAATCAGATTATATGAAAGAAATTATATAGACAACCACAGAGGCACTAAAAATAGAAGAGTGGTGTTATTTTTCGTCTTCTCTCTTATTGCCCATCAGCAAATGTGTTGACTTTGAAGATATTTTAGCACCCACGAGACTGCCAATGTTACAAGCTTGATCTACCTTCTGTGTATTGTGATTTTACTGCAATGCTCCCAGTGAAGGAATGCCATTGTCTCAGATCGATGAATAAACAATTAAAACATTATAATAAACCTTTATAAGTAAAACATTAAATTATAAATAGAGAGAAAAGCAAAGTATGAAATTAGACTTGGGATATGTTTTTCTTTGGGAGTTCTCTTTTTTCTTTGTCCTTCTTTTTCTGACCCTACTCTCCAGAGAAGTGAGAAGGAAAAATTTGATGGCCTCCAAACCTGCAGAACTCACCTTTCCAAAGAGGATTTTTCCTATTCCCTAATCAGCTGACACACCTGCAGGAAAAGAAGCAGTGTAGCACTGCATTTCAGCTTAGGGAAAGTAGGCAGAGACTTGACTCTTCCGTGACTTAAATGGATTTTATAAGTCCATGGATGTTAGCAGAATTTTTTCCATCTGAGCACAATCCTGATTGCAGAGTTCACCTATCAGTTAGAACAAGGACATTGGCATCTGAATTTATACCTTCAGGTCTCTGCTATGGCACTGAGAAGCTTCATGCCTTCAGGCAAGTCACTTAAACTTGGTGTTTCAATTTATGCTTTTACAAAATAAGTATAAATAATGCTGTTCTCACTGGGGTGTTTTGAGGTCAAATTCTGATCTTGTTTCAACAAAACTAGGAGCAGCACTTCTGGACTTGATGGAATCAAGCTAAAGTAAAATCACCATAAATGTCTTTCATTGTAAAATCCTTTACAAACTACAAACAATGCAAAACAATGAATTGCAACTAGCTCGTACATAAAGGAGGAAGACTAAATGGTGCAAGCGGCAAAGCACTGTTATACAGGGGTTGAAAAAATCTGAGCATCACAGGAGGAATGCTTAATTTTATTGCAATGATCCTAGCACCTTTTTTTACTGCTGTGCAGGGAGACAGGCTGTCTTGGTTTTAAGGTTATGTCAGATATCTTTGCACATAAAACAGCAAAGAATTTGGCTTGGAAGGAGTTTTCCCCGGCTTTGGAATTACTGCTTTCAGTTTGGTTCTACCACATCTAAGGCTAAAAGCTGTATTTTGCTTAAAAATTCAGGTTTTTGTATGCTGCCAGCACAGTCAATCCCCAGGAATTCTGCAAAATCTTGTGGCAGTGCCGCTCATCCCCAGCCCTCTTTTTACAGGCCAGCATGCAACACACACAGCCTGCCTCTCTCCTCCAAAGCTCTGCCAGGTCCCTTGGACGTACACCCCCACTGTGTCCTTCTGCCCACCCGGAGCCAGGTTGCTTCCTGTTTTCTCTCCTCCAACTCATTTCTCACCCTTGCTGCTGCTCACCACGACTCTGATCTCTCACTTCCTTCCTGTTGAAGATGCACACATTAAAACATCCACAGCTTTTATAGCTGTGAGGCAGGAAGAAAGGGCACGACTGTTTCAGCTTCCAATGTTTATACTTAATCTCTCCCTGAGATATTAGTTGCAATTAAAGAGCGAAGAAATTTTGTAACATCTGGGGAAAAGAAAAAATGTAAATCACATATGAAGCAGTTTTGGGAGCACACAGAAAATGAACAGCATGTAAATCTGAGACTGAAAATCAGTTGCTTTAACAAACAAGCATAATTAAAACAAATCAGCCATTCTAAGTTGTTATTGCAGTTGATATCAATTAATCTCTAGCAGGCTTACTTTTTTTCATTTTATTTCATTTCAGGTGCACACATGCACCTTTCTTATAGCAGCTACTTTGCTTTAACCTTCATTTGTTCTTCACAGCTGCAATAAATGGTTAGTCTCCCAGGGAATCATGCATGGTATTTGTTATTGATTTTATAGTTCAATATGATACCAGGGCTGTGAACAGGTTGGTATCAGATTAGGAAACAACCACTTGGAAGTATACACCAGCTGTGCACTTGTGATAAATTACATTTTTCCCTATGAATTTTATACCTAGTTATAGTTAGTTTACAGGATTTAGCACCATATGGACTGCCTGCTAGCGAGGTAACAACCCAAAATGCAAACACTTTCCTCTCTGAAAGAAACAACCTGTAGCTAGAGACTTTTCTTTTAGGATGTTTTATTGTAATAATTGATTTGGAAAACATGAAAAGTTTGGCATATAGCTCTGTGCTTTGAGCTTAACATAGAGACTGAGTTTGTGCAAAACAGCAATACATGAATGATAAATGCGTTAACATTAATATGCAGCGAACTTGGAACAAACACAGTCTAAATACAGAGTTCTTTTGAGAAACTGGCAATATTATTTTTAGGGCTGTTAAAAAGAAATCTCTATGAGGTTCATAGTTGGAAGAAAATTTCAAACTATGCATTCCATTTCAAAGATCAGTTTTACAGTGCCATGCTTACTATTAAAACCTTTCCAAGAATCATTTGAATCCAATTAAGGTTATAGTAACTTTTTTAGAATATAAGACCAACTTTTCTTGGAAAACAAAGTGCCATCATAAATAAAAATAATAGAAATTACTTTATTTGTTGTAATAGGGACTGAGAAATGTTCTGAATAAAGTATATTTCACTCAGGACTTTTCACTTGCTTTGTTATTTCCCAGATTTGACTTTTGTTTTATATACTCACATACAAGGCACTTTCTGTCCAGAACAAGCCCAAGTAAAACTACACATATATAAATATATATGCTCTTTTATGGTTTTCCACCAGCATTATAGACCACAGTTAAGTGATATAATCGCTAAACCTAGATATTAAATGATTTGATAAATGATCCTGTGTGTTATTCCTTTGCCAGAACAACGTTGCTACCTGTTATACATTCAGAGGCGTTATTCCCAGTGTGATCACATCATTCTCCCTGGGAATTTTGTAGGCCACATGTATGCTTGTTTTTTAGGCTAAGCTAAATTGTTCTGCTGAACTGGCAGCATACTGTAGAAACCTTACTTCTGTTCTCTTCTACCATGGTTAGAAGTTTCCTAACATAAACAGAATTATCTGAACATAAAACTAATGACAAACCACATAGACTGATAAATGGATACATCATTATTGGTATAATTCTATCATCACTGAAATGGTAAATATGAGGGTTAGATTCTACATTAAGTTTAAATGAGGGGGAAATGTAGCAAATAAACCCCCAAGTTTATGAGGACTTTCTCTAAGAAAACTGAAGTTTAAATGTAAATAGGCATAAAGATCCCAAATCTGCCATTTATTTGTAAAATAAACTTACAGAAATGCACATTAAAGGGCTAGAGAGCATTGTGCTGGCTTTTGGATTTACTATCAGGTGTTCACAGGATGCTATTAAAAAAAAAGTTGCCATACTATGGTTGATATTCAAGAATCAACAGATACTCCTAGAGCTGAATGAATAATTAAAAAAAAATTGAATAACTTATTCAAAACTAGGAAATTCATCAACTAAATTACTTGACTAATACATCTATGAATTATGAACTGACTATGCTGGGTGAATAATACATTAATAATTAATATGAAAAATATAATTAAATTCTTCAAATTAATTACTTTGAGAATATGAGAAACCATAATTATTCTCTATACTGTACTCAAAGAATAGGATGCCTGAGAAGTCTGTATGGTCTTCAAGTCTTACAATTTTTTCAGTGCAATGCACAGGGTATATCTTTATAATAATGGAGTGTTGGGTTGATATCTCAAATATTGCTTCAGGCTACAAATGAAGAAAAATGTCATAATTGAACAAAATAACATATGTTTTAATAGAAATGTGCTAATGTTGGGATGTGTAATATGGCCTAGTTGGGAAAGACTGACTCTGTCTCTGAACAAAAGTGCATCAGAGGGAATTTTTGACAGGCAGTCAAGTGCCAGGGCTGTGCAAATTGCATTTGTTAATTCTGACCGTAGGTTACTTTCAAATATTATCTTGTATAGTACCTGCATCAAGAAGTGAGTGTGGCTGAGCCCCACACTCACCCTCGGTGTTGGTTCCCAGGGGCTGGAGTGGGATCTCTCCTTCAGCACTCCTACGGTAGAAAGCTCAAGTTGCAGGACCTTACCTTGCAAGGACTTCTGGCATGCTTCTGGATCAAGCCACACTGCATCCAGCTTTCTAGAAAGTGGAGAAATGCGCAAGTTGAGGGGCTTCTGATCCAGGACTCACGCACCCTTTAACGGTACAGGCTAGCCTTAGTGCCCAAGTGTATGCTTAGGCAGTGGCGGGCAATTTGAGCAGCCTTTTTCATTTCGATTTGAGGAGAATTTTATGTGTACTCACAAAATTTGATGCTGACATGAAGATGTTACAAGAGCAATCCTTTTTCCTCTTGGGATAGGAATCAGCTGTGAGGGAGGGTTGTTGTCTGTAGGGTGTTGAGTCTCTCCTTTCTCAGTGGCAATTTCACACAGAACACAGTTTATGAGTAGTACAGGAAATCAGCTTACAAGCTAAGAATGGAAAAAATTACAGGAGTTCTACTCAAGATCTTTCCTTGTCTGTAGTTAGTCTCATCACATTTTCATGTCAGACTATGCAGTTACTTCCTGTTGGACATATATCATACGTATTTGCATTCTCCATGCACACATAAGGTAAGCTTATGCTCAAACATACAGTGATGCTGAGAGTGATGCCACTGAGAGCTATGGCTGTGGACAGAGGTCAGTGTTATGTGTGGGCCATAGCATAGCTCTGATAAGGACTGTCATTGAAGTTTCTTATTGAATGGTAGATGGGAGGTGTGATTTATCATCCATTAAATATAAACAAATAAATCATATTCATTACACTATTACAAATGGAAAATGACAATTAACTACATTTTCCATCTTTCTGTATTCTATTGCTCTCTTGAAAGAATAGTGAGTTTGTTAAGATTATTGGAGAAAATGAAGACATTCTACATGTCCAGAAATTATTTGGCTTTCAAATGTGAAATATTTTTAAAGAATCTGAAACAAACGAAACCACCAAAAAATCAAAGAGAATCAAAAAAACCCACAAAAAAAACAACAACTAAACAAACAGACAAACAAAAAATCAAGGAAAAAAAAATCCATGACAGAACTGTTTATTCCATTTGATAGACTATAACACCTACACACCTATCCCCTATACCCACAAACTGAATATTGTGGTTGCAAAATATGTTTCCACAAATTTAAAATCTCTTTAAAAGACATTTCAAGCATCTTTCAAGTCCATGATGTGATCTGTCTGGTTAATTAGCAAACAGAAACTATTCTGAATGTACCTGTCCCTGACTATAAAGACAGACTCCATAGTATTTATGCATTGTTAGGGGATCCATTGCACAATAATTTCCAATCACTGTCTTCTTAGTCTCTCATATCTGTCCTGGGCCTGTCTTTATGCTCTAAAATTCCCCCATTAGTCCTGATCTCAGTAATAAACTCCCAGTTTTTCCTGAGTTATATCAGACTCCATTCTTTCAGTTTGTGAAAGATTCAAATTATGTGGAATAACTAATAAGATATCCATTTAATCTGATTAAACACAGACATTTTTATTCTCTGTACGCCCTTCCCTTTTAAGGAATCAAACGCAATAACTAGAGAGAATATGTGTTTCTGAGATGATAGCTGTGCTTCTTTTTCAGTATATTACAGGATAGGAGTCTCTAGAAATTTAAAACTTCCTCTCCAAAGGGATGTAACTTCTACAAAAGCAACTGGTAATGTTTGTGTATGGCTTTCTGTAACCAGCTTGTTACTTTCTTCCCACCTCCTGGCCTGAGACATAGTTCTGCATATGGGCTTGAAATTGGCAATTACATCCTAATTCTACTAGGCACTGAGCATCCTCCCCAAAATGCTGAGTATCCTGGAGTGCTAATGACACTAGTGGGAGTGAAGGAACTCAGTTCCCCACAGGACTGAGGCACAGCTTCTTTCACTGGAGATTTCAAGTCCTGTTTATTCCTACAAATTTTCATGCCTATCAGTGCTTGAAGGTGACACAGGAGAAAACATGATGACAACAGGGCATGACAAATCTCAAGGAAGATTTGAATGTAAATACTCTCCCGTGAATTGTAAAATAACCTGAACAAATCAAGAAATTGGCTGGCAAGGGCACAGCATCATTATCACATTGCAATATCTTCAAGGAGAAATTATGAAAGGCCTTTTATAAGATTTATTACATTTCTGAAATGAAATAAAATACTAGACCTCTAAATTTTTTTGAGTTAAATTCCATCAGTAATTCCCTACATTCCTTCTCCCCACCCAATGAATTAGTCTTTATCATATTTTTGTCTGATATAAAAATGAATGATCTGCTTTTGATTAAAAAAAAAAAAAAGAAAAAAAAAGAAACCTTCTGCATAACTTTGAACTATGAATCAGCCTTGGAGCTCTCATTAAAAACTCTCTAACTTTTAATTGCAGAATACAGTTTCTGCTGTCCCCAGACTGTGTAGTAAGAGTCTTTCCTGTTACTCAAAGGAAAAATTCTGGAAAAAATAAACATCACTATTATCATAACTTAAGACAAAGGTGAGGAGCAAACATAGTTATTCAAGTTAGAAGTTGCAAATTTCTGAACTTTGTACCATCACTGAATCCTTCTATGGACTTTTGGCAAATGGGCTTCATTCTTCATCTCATTTCATCAGTGAAGTTTCTAGTAGTCACTTACAGTGCTGGAGTATTATATTTGAAAGTAGCCCTACAGCTTTTAATTTATATTTGCAGCAGTAAACAATGTAATACAATGCAAACCAATTTGAAGAGAAGAAATTTTCAGTTTCTGGCACAACATTCTTTACAGGTCTTTGCCTAAGATTACTCTTTCTTGTGTAACAGGAAACAGTAATGGTGGTAAGGTTCCAAATTATAAAGCCGAAGCAACTTTTAAGAAAATTCTTTTCTAGTTTTTCTTTGCACTGACTTCATGCAAAAAAATTGAACACAACATAGAAAATGTGAAGGTTTAGACAGAAATGTCTGTTTCTGAAAAATTCTACCAGCATTATTGGGTTCTTGAGCTGAAAATCTTCTGAAAAACAAGAAGGTAGTAAAAAACCTGGGAAGTTAAGGAATGAAACATTATATGGGAGAAAATGTGAATCTCTTGGAATGAGTCATAAAATGCTCTACAGAGCAGAACTTCCATGTATATCCTTGAAAATAAATATTTCTCCATGTTTCTCAGGATGTTTCTGATTCAGTCTGATTTACTTATAGTTCAACTAGAAATAGATACATGCTTCCATTTGTAGTCCTCTTCACAGATAATGCCATCCAAACTAACACAGAGGGATTTGAAAGAACAGAAATATAGTATGAAATGGTGGTTCGAATTCAGTGGTTGCAGACATAAGGCAAAATAGGAATGGCTTTGGCTCTTAGGCTGAACTTGGCAATGGAGAGGTTCCTCTTTTATGCTGGTAAAAAGTTGAAAATTTTTTCTTTGGCACGCCTTTGCCAATAACACAGATAATCTTGGGAATTCTGGTGCTATAGAAAGGATAAGGAAGCTAGCTGGTTAGGCACATGACTTCAGAAGGGCAGCAGGAGTGGGAAAGATTATAAAAGTAGAGGGATCCGACGGTCAGAAAAAGGATTAGAGGTCACCACATGCTCTAAGAACAGGCATTTAAAGAAATATGGTGTTTTCTTGGGTCTGTGGACTTCTCTACATCAACTTCTGAAATACGATTCATGTAGAAACAGAAAACATGGTGACCAAACACTGGATTCCCTAAGTAGTTTAGTGTAAGCAGGTTGACATTGGTTGAAAATGAGCAGAAGGCTACCCAGCTAGACAAAGCTTAATATGGAGGTTCTGATTTAGCTGGTGGGCTGCGCTTGCCATCAAACCAGCACTTTTCTAAATGACCAAGTAGAGTTGGTTTTACCTTCTCTAGAACAAGCAAATTTCCCTGAATGGATGAAGAGAATGCAAATATGTTGGAGGAGCAAACATTAAAACAAGAATGATGAGGAAAGCTGTTTGTTGGGAATTACACATCCTTTTAGGTTCTTTGAGGTCCCTTGTCTTCCTCCAATACCCAGAGGAACTGCAGCTAGGGTTTTCACATTTCATTAGTCTTCATACATGCAGCTGTGAGCACCCCATTGATGAACTTGTAACAGTTTCATCCCTAGCAGCATCTAAATGCTTTAAGGACTACCTTGCCTGGAAAAATGCTGAGAGATCTACTTTTATTTAAGGCAGAATCTGAGATTAGCACCAAAGATTATGTGGTCATATAGATAAGGAATGTTAAATGCTGGCTTGTGCCTGAGGCAGCCTTACTTTATTTAGGTATTTAGCTCATTTTTAGCCATCCCTCTATGTCTGACTATTAAAATGAATCAAAATAACATGGGCTCACAAGGCCGTAATCTAATGTTTTCTGCCGTCATTTTCAATAGGTTTAGGCAGGTCTATAAGCAGCCAGGTTTATCCATAGCTTCCAGCTGTGGTAGCACCCTGTTTTATAATTAATCACACAGAGCCAATACACAAAGCTAGACATACATAGGCCCAGATACCAGCACTGTAAGCATGGGCCTACATACATCACACTTTTAAACAGCCACTGGCTGCACTAAGTAACAGCACAAAACTAGCAAGGGAAAGGGGATAAGATTAAAAATCTTTTAAAAATCCATTTGTAGCTCTAGGTTTATTTAATCATTCATTACTTTATGCAACATCACCAAGACACCTTATTGACTATATTGATTCAAGGCATTTTGTTAGATATTAAAAAGACAGTAAAAGAAGTATGAGATGGTTCAGCCATGACCATATGGGATTGTTATTGAAACATGGAAAACAGAGTTGCAGTGTAAGCAGTCAAGTCAAATAAATACAACGTCTTTACTTCTAGTAGTTGTTTCTTACCACTCACTTTCACATTGCTACCCTTACTCCACATCTTCCAAAACCCCTTTATGGATACTGAAAAAATTCAGATCATAGCCCTGTCTCTTACACACACACACACACACACACACACACACACACACACACACACATAGGAAACTGGAAAAGGATACTGCATTGTGGAAGCCATCGTCACCTCAGGGAATGATCGCTTTAGGCAGCAGGTTAATGTTTCTGTGTTGGCTGTGAAATCAGCAGACAGAGAAAGGTCAACTCCACCCTGGAAGAGTCCATCAAAGTGGTGTTTCCACATCAAGTACCCCTCTGTAGGAATCCATTTGTCTCCATTAGCAATACAGGATGCTCAGGGAAACAAACCTCTCTACCGATAGCTCCATTACCTTGTTAGAAGGCAAGTGAAGTGAATATATACTCTCCCTCCTCCTTCTGCTCCCTCCACATTTTTCATTAGCAGTGTGTTGCAACATCAAGGAAGATTACAGGACTCAGGAAAGCTACACAAATGCAGCAAAGATGCATAATACTCAAATCCACATTTTAAAGATTACATTCAGCTTTCTAGAATTTAATCCTCAAAATTTCAGGACATATTCTAGCTACATTATTAGTGCCCTCTTAGTGACCACTGAACATTTTTCTGAATCAATGTATGGCATATTTGTTCTGAAAACTTAATCTTGGTTTCCTGCAAAGCAATCAGTGCAGAAGAGACAGACCCAGAACAAAGACAGCTGTCTTGCTTCAGTATAGCACTCTCTATTTTGCTCACTACTGTATGATTCTGTGTTTGTTAGCTTATGAGCAACATGCATACACAATAACACATATTTTCCTCTGCATATGGCAATCATCAAAATCTACGTAACTAACAGCATTTCTTAGCCTTAACCTAGCCAGGTATCTGATGGACTGTACCTTTGTCAACAAGTGCTTCCTTGCAAATACCACAGAGTCAGCCCCCACCATTGCAAGCACGCACTTACATGTAGGCTAAATTTTGCCTATTTGTTTCACTGAACAACAAGGGGTTACTTTCACTGTTAAGAAGCCTGGAGTCCAAGGAAGCAGCTCGGCACTGCTATAAGGAAATGATATTGAATATGTAACAGAATTACAGCACACCTTGTCATGGTGTGTAAGAGGAGTAAAGGATTTGTTGTGTGCTTTACTCAGCCTATATGGCGTTATAGTCCTGCCAGGCAATAATAAAAGTGAAGTCATCAGGGAAGTCAAGAGGGGATTCTGGTGACTAATTCCAGAGTCTCCCTAGGGTAGACATTTGTCATGGGACTCATTCACAGCTAAATAGATGGAAAAGTAGCTTATAGTCTCTTGTTTCTTTAAAGTGCACTTGTCACAGTAAAGAAATAAGAGATTTTCAGTTTACAAGAATAGGGGCAACCTTTCAGGAGTCCAGTTATTTTTTTTTCTCTCAGTCTTTGAAAGAAATATTGGAATAATAGAGGAAAAACTATAAATTTTCTTTGCCATGCTGGCAAGAGGTCATAGCTGCTACTGAGTGCTTTTCAGTCAATGGTCTCTAGTACATTTCACCTTGGAGATGGCACATGTTATTACAAGAGAGTTGTGAAAAAAACCCAAACCCACAAAAATGTATAAACTAAAATAAACTTAACCCATGTAGTCTTCATGTTTTATCCAGCTCCCTTTGAGGATTTCCATGAAATGATAAACCATATTTGTACTTATATGGGCCCTATGCATCAAAGACAGTAATAATCCAAAACAAAAACATTACATATGCTGATTTTTAAGTAATAAAAAATCTTAGCATAAAGTAATGGGTAAATAAAACTTTTGATTGTACATAAAGTTTTTAAATTACCAAAGTGCAGACTTTCCCTTCCCAGTGGCCTAGGAAGTGACTGGGGAAGTGGACAAAAGCATAGATGGAAAGTTGGCTTGATCAGTATGTTTGAAGTGTGGTACAAAGCAGTATGAAGTTCAACTGGTAGTCAGTTACTAGTGATTGTCTAAGTTTAATACAGGCTCCAGTATGGTTCAGTGTCTTTATTAATGACATTGGTCAGAATAAACTCTTGGCAAATTTCTGGACAAGATCAAATCAGTCAGTCCCAGAAGGCTATTCAAATGAACATAGGCAAGCTGGAAAAAGGGGCATGCACCAGTACAGATAAATGTCCAACCAGTTGCAAAGCAACTCTACCAAAAAAGGATCTGTGGGTACTGAGTTACTGTGTCGAGTTTTGAGCTCCACAGTTCAAGACAGACACATGTCAACAGATCAGAAGCAAGTCCATCAGAGAACCACTAGGATGGTTGGAGACTGGAGCCTGCAAAGAGTCTAGGAGAGCTGGATTTTTCCAGTTTGAAGAGGGGAAGGGTAGGGACATGCCTTAACTGCTGTGTACAACAGTTATAAATTGGGGTAGAGAAGACTAAGCCAGGCTATTCTCAGAGGTGCACAGGCAAAGGATCATACAATCACAGAATGGCATGGAATGGTTAGACGGGACCTTTAAAGATCATGCCATGGGCAGGAACATCTTTTACTGGTTCGGATTGTTCAAAGTTGCATTCAGCTTGGCCTCAAACATTACCAATGATGATGCAACCACAAATTCTCTGGTCATCATGAAAGGCAACAGACATAACCTGGAACATGGGAAACTGCAATTTGGTATAAGGAGGGTAAAAAAGAAACTATCGAGGTCGTGAACAGGTTGCACAGAAAGGGTGTGGAATTTCCATACGTGGAGATGTTCGAAATCATTTGAATCATGGCCTTGAGCACCTGATCTGACTTGAGCTGTTTAGAGCAAGAATTTAGGATAGGTGACCTCTAGTCCAACCTAAATTATTCTTTGATGCTGTGAGAAGCTCCACTCCTAATATTCTCCTTAACATAAAGAACACTTAAAATGAAATTATATCTGTTCCTGAACGTCCATATAACAGTAAAGGAAGATAAACAATGCAGTAATTNTTTTTTTTTTTTTTTCTGCATAATGCATTGAAATCCTGGATTTATTTGAAAGAAAAAGGTGATGAATAAAAAAAAGAGAAGAAACAAACATACAGACTTTGCATATCTTTTTTGAGAAGCAGTATGAGTCAGTGATAGGTATTTGCTCTTCAGCAATTTGTTATTCTCTTCTCAGTATTCAGGCCTGCAGGTGTCTCACTTAATTGAAACAACTGTATTCTCTCTCATCATCAATACAGAGACAGAGGTGTAACCCCAGACTTTAGGTGGACTACATCATTATCTACCTGTGTTTCTTTTCAACTGTCAGTAGAAGAGACCTCAGAAGGACTACACTCACAACCTTGCTTAGATAATGCAAAAGACTTAAAAAGGCCTTGAACAATTTCTCATGGAATAATAATAGTCATCTCATTCCCAACACAACATTTTTTAAAACCATGATTGTCCCAATATAATGACATTTTCACCCACATTTTTCACACAGGAAGGGCCTTCTGATGAGATTGGAAAGATCCTACAGAATGACAGGCAGCAGAAAAAATTAACCAAACCAGGCATTATTACCCCAGTTGCACTATATGAACTGTATATTCTTTGATGGGTAAGAATAATAGGCAGCATCAGCCAAAACTGTCTTGCCAGGAGGAAGTAGATCATACAGTAGGAAAGTATAAGTCTTCAAAGAGAGATCAGAAGCTTCTCTAAGATTGTATTTCACTAAAACATCACTACGAGGGAAATCTGTGCAAGTGCTGGAAGTCCTTAAGTTTGCAGATCCCAAAAATAGAATGGACAATTACTACAGTTTAAGAGGCCTCTTCAGTTAGGTACTTCTCAAAGGAAAAGCTTCTGCTTCAAGAAACCCATTGGCATTCATTGTCACAAGACAGAGGAAAACATCATAAATTATACATTCACAGACTTCAAAAGTTCTGAGAAAAAAAATAAGTAAATGGCTGGATGATGAAACAGTTTGAAGCTCCAAGCCAAACTCTTGAAAGGTATCTGCACAGGAATTTTCTTTGCTGAGCTGGAATAAACATCAACTTTTCTGATAAAAGCCACTTCTTGCCCTTGTAGGTGTCTTTTGCTTTTTGAACATATTGGCCAAAGGGACACAAGGAATTGTTCAATGGTGAAGATGGAGTGAGGATTCATTGGATTCAGTGGAACTCTTTGGACTTTCAGCAATTGAAGCAGAGGTATCAACTGCTTTGGAAAACAAGAGTAGTCACTCCACTTAAGTCTACTCCTTGTAGTTAGTTAATGGAGAGTTCCAAATGAAGAAATCCCTGTGTATGGAGTACATATTTCCAACCTAATTTAGATACCTGAAGTTAAACAGGTGAATGAATCTTCGTTTTTCTCCTTGTAATGTATTGTTGGCAGTCATTCAGCAGCAGTGAGTATTAACAAGGACTTCCTGAGGTCAAGCAGAATACATTTCAGACCATGTTTAAATCAGCTGGTGATTCTGGTCCAAAAACATACTTGGAGAGTCACACTGAACACAGGAATACAGGTCCCAGCCCCTTCTTCCAACCAGGAAACTGCCAGAAAACATTCAATGTTCTAACTTGGACAACAAAAGCACTATCACACCTCTGTTCATGTAAAAACCAGAACAACACACAGATGTGTGCTAGCACTGGGGAGAAGGAGTTTAACAGTGTTTGACTGTCACAAAGTTGCAAGCATAATAGCATTTTGCATATGGAGTATAGAAGAAGGGGCATTATTTTCCTGTGATCTTTTCCCTGCAAATAAGAAGTAATGAGAGAAATACTGCAGCTTTGCGTTTTCAACATCGCCTTTCTCCTTCTTTAATTAATAAGTCTTGTGTGTAGGAAACAGAAATATATTGTTTAGTTTGGTTTCTTGGGACATAAGATTTTCAATTGCATGTAAATCATGACACTTTCTTGGGAGAAATCATCCTCAAATAATTTTAAAAAGTGTATAGATATATGAAATATATATGTATATATAAAAAAAACTTTACATATATATATATAAAAAGAGGTTTTTTTCCCCTTACAGGACAGTTTCCTAAAGCCTTCCATGGAATCAAGAGTTATGTAGAAACTGTTCTAAAATAGGATACACCCTTCAAGCCTGAAGAAATCCATCATAGTCTGTGTCAGATAAACCCTGTTGAGTGTATATGTGTGAGCAGTTGGATACATGAAACTGTTTGCTATGTGTCCATTCATCTTCTGTTTAGGTCTACATGCCCTTACCCACACTGCAGAATTTGAAACTGAAGCTGTTTTCTGACTCCGTTAGGAAGGTGTAGGGGTGATACAATCCTTTAACAACCAGAAAAAACAGTGAGAATGCAGAGAGTAAAGATTAGAATGCAACTCTATCTTAGGAACCAGAAATGAAAGGTAAACATAATAGAAAAATCAAGTGGGTATAGTTTCTGAGAGCCACAATCTTCAGTTTTAGTTTCTCCTCACATAACTTACAGTGACACAAACCACAGTCTTAGCTAGGTGAAGTTACTCAGAAAGAAACCAAGTTTCCCAAGTCACATCTGAAAGTTAAATTGAAAATTAGGGAATGATTAAAAAAATAGAACAATTCTTCAGAAATACAAATCTAATAAAGTAGGGAATTGTGAGTCCTTAAAATATTGTAAGAATATAAATCATGTAATGAGTAAGGGCAAAATTATGCTAATGGAGACAGTCATGTTACTCTGGGAATGATTATGCTGAGCCTCTGAGCATGCCACATATAGATTAATGGTTTCCTTAAACCTGAAAAATCTGAAATAAAAATAGTTGTTCTTGTAGTGAGAAAAATAAAGAAGTATGGGGAAGGGGAGAGCAAGGTCATAGCCTTCTACCCAATCTAATATGATTATAAACATTTCAAGGTTATTGTAGATTTACTGTGCTAAATGCGAGTCCTATTTTACCAAAGACAAGTATGAGAATATTGACAAAATCCCAGTCTAGAGGTAAATCTCTGATCATTATTTGGTGCTTGTGATAGAAAAACAGTGAAAAAAACCCAACAACCCATCTCTACTGAATTCAGTGGAAGCCCTAAGGAAGAGATTATACCTCTAGGTAAAGGTCGTGCTACTAACCAACAATGAAGGAATTACTTCTCCTCTAGAACAGGAAAGCCACAATATGCTCCAGCCTCACAATATGGGATGAATACCACCTCCTCTGCATCAGCTTGGTTGTTAACACTTGGTAACTTCCTACTCACTGCAGTCCCTTTCCACTCATAAGGAAGGTGGGAAGCTTCTGCTTTCTTCTATGCAGTAAGCCTAGGAAAGATCTAAGGAGTGCATACAACTGCATGGGGAATTCTGTATTGCATTAATTTAGATATTATGACCTTAACCTATGTAAAGGGCTCCAAGAAAATCTGTATTTTTCACCTTTTTGCTTTCCTTTTTATTCAAGAAAACTGTTGTCTAGCCTTGATCTCAATTCTCAAGAAGTGTAGAGAAACCCTAAAGATGGTGATTCTTTTTCTTAAGAACAGAAGGATCAAAGAAAACTCAGATGAAATTTAAATTAAAACACCAAGTTGGCTCAGCACTTCAAACTGCAACACTGGCTTCATAACTGGAACGATGTCTAAAGCAGAACAAGTCTGTTTTGCTGAGGCATGTTACCAGAGAACTCAGAATCTCTGAGCAGACCGTGTCTAAAAATGCTGTACAACTCAGACAACAGCTACTTGGGGTGTGTCAGACTGACCCTCTGAGAGGCAGATTGAGTGTCGCCACTGAGGCATTGCTGTTGTGTAGAGGAAAAGACCTGGAAGGGCATCCAGATGAGCACATACAGCCCATTCCAGGCACGTAACACTGTAACTGCTGCTGTCCCTCGAACACACCAGGATCCTGTGCCGTAGCCTCACATGGCTGAGTCATGACAATGAACACAAAGACCCTCTCTTTTTTTTCCTTTAATTGCTCTAGGGTGCTGCCTGTGTATTTGAAATACATGAACACATATTCCTTTCTTTTGTGTGAGTAGAATAATAGCAGTTACACCTGAGGTGCACAGCCCAAGTCAAAGGAGGCTCCTCTCCCTTCTCCCCCTCAGCACCTTCCATTATTTTCTGACCTGAAAACAACTCCTAAAATCAGAATACAGGAGTTTTTTGTCGCTGGAGGAAAATAGCTGTTATGGGCAGATTCACTAATCTTGCTTACTCCAAGCATTGAGCAACATCGAAACAACACAGTAAGACACATTCCTCAAATAATGTGATATTGAACCATACAGGTGTTTGTGGTTGTTTGGAGTTTTTTTTTCTCTATGAGTATACCAAAGCTCTCTCAGACCTCCTTGACATTTTACAAAAACCATGGGAGATTTTTCCACAGCACTGGATGTCCCTGGTATTTTGGAACAATGTATTTCAAACTACTTAAACTCAACAAAACCCAAAGGGAAAGAATTTCTCAGAAAGACAAGTAAATTATTAATTCTCAGTAAGAGGTTTAGGAGGGGAAAAAAACCCAAACAACAAAACAAAAAACCCAAAACAAGAGATAGGTGTCTTGAACCGATTCAAACCACTTTTTTATATTGCAGCCAAAGTTAATTCTTGATACAAAGCTTTTCTTTTGTTTTCAACTTTCATTTCTTTCTTGCTTTGGCAGGAAAATATTTTACATGATTTTTATTTATCGAGGGAAAAATGTTTGCCTCTATTTTCTTCAGACTCAAAAATGGTTACACTCAAGCAAAGTTGAAAAAAAATCACAAAGCAATATTAGGAAATGGCAAGCATGGAATTTTTCTGCTATGAAAGAATAAGTTTCTAGAAGTCATGAGAAGCTGAAATGCAATTTCTTCTGCTCTCCTGCCAGTGATAAGATTGGATGAAAATATCTAGATTTTGAGAACTTTTCTGTTCAGCAGGCAAAAATTATGGATTCAAATTCAGACTTTCACCAAGATAACATGACTGGAATAGACACCTCACATCAGGATGGAAAAACTGTGAATGTGAGTCATGAGCAGGAGGAGTTAGGACCAGAAATTCATAGCCTATGTCTGACCATCGAAAGTCTGTGGCCTGTATTCTGTTACCCATAATTTGTGCAAAGGCACATGCATATCTCCTCAACATCTCTTTTCCGAATTATTCATATATGTGAGGAAAGGTAAGATGCAAACATCTGTGAATAGAAGGGCAAAGGTGTCAGTGAGATAATGCCATCATAGCGCTGTGACCTGTGAAGCTGGAATATCCAGAAGCAAGAAGAAGAATCTGCCTAAACCCAGTACCATTAATAGTCCCATCCAAATTGTAAGGGATGGTGGAAAGACCTTTCCATTATTGAAAAAAAGGGAAACATGAGAGATACGGTTGTACAAGCACCAGCTGACTTGCTCCTTGCCAAATATAAGATCTTTCTTGAGTCAGGAGCATGTGCTGATTTTCTCTGTTATTTCTATTGCGTGTGATGTAGTTTCTTGCATTAAATATGATTTTTAGAGGTTTGCTTGTGCATCTTGCTGTCAACCCCACCACCACACACTTGTTTTTTTTGTAGAAAACACTATTATTTCTTGGATCTACAGCACTATTGAGTGAATCTTTACCGAAATCGTTTTTGATTTTGCTCTCTTTTATCTTTTTAATGGTATTTCCCACCAAACTGACTTGCAGATGCTAATACTTTAACAACTAAAGCAGACATGTCTGAATTGTCACCTTGCAGTCAGCTTTTCAAGAGGCAAAATGCAGGGCTTCCCCACCAATTTATTTAACTTTTTGCATACCTACCTGTATTTCAAAGGTTGTCTTTAAGACGCATTTGTGGACATTTAGCTCTTAATCATTTAAGAAGCTCCACAAGGATTTAACCATGCAATTGATATAGTCTCTAGGAGAAATTATGTCGTTAATTCCCCATGCAATCCTTGGACATTTCTTTTTTTACAATAGCTTGGCCATTTGTATTTTCCAGAATTGAGGCAAAAGTTCTCTGTCGAACATTAGTAGGGGAATTATGAAACCTGTTTCCAGAGTAACTCTTGTACAGAATTAGGCCCACATTACTGTGATCTTTCCATATTAGACTTGATACATAGTGCCAAGCATTTCAACCTCTAGCTTCCATCAAAGATAAATGACATCTGTCTCTGAATTAATGGAACATGAGAGTAGATCACTGCTCTGCACCCTACACCCTGTGAAATGTATAAGTATGCACTCACCTGACCTGACCTTGTTATTTCCAGTTTTCCAATTTGTTTTCTGGTGATTGAGAAAAGTGAAGGAAGAGTTGAGCACTCATGCAGGATTTCTCAATCATACACCACTGTGCCATCCATCAGAAATTGCCTCTGTTTCTCTAAAACCAAAAAGGTAATTTAAAAAGTTCTTGTTAAAAAAAAAAAAAAGAAAATGAAAAAAAAAAAGACCCAAAACTTTAAAACCCTTTGAACTTCATGAGACTAAATTATATCTTCCTGTGAAATACTAGGACCCCAGTTGTGTTATTCTGGCCAAATGAGGAGTCATTTCATTGTATTAAGTGCAATAACACACCTCATCCCACATCACCCCACCCCCAAAATAAAAAAATGGTTATTAGGAATGACAGTCTTGAAGTGTTACTGAAACAACAGAATGAAATGATATTATTCTAGATTTTGTGTTGTTAAATAAATTCTTGGCCATGCAGCAAATAACAACTTGAACCAGCTACTACATATATTTTATGTATAATAGATATAGTGAATATATGGGTGTGCCTATATTTCTGTATTTGTGTGTATATAATATTAAAAAAATAAAAAATATTTGTATTATTTTTATAGGTTCCAAAGTAAAATTTTGAAGAAGACTAGATTAGAACCAAGATTTAGAGGAGTAGACCAAGCCAGGACTTGTCTCTGAAGACAAATTTGTAATTTTTTTCCAATTTCCCAATGTAAAAATAATTACCATGAGGGCCTTGATTTGGATGAGACACCAGTAAACTGTCTTAACACTGTGATCCAGACTGCAGAATATCCTTTCCAGTATAGCCCTGGAGGTCCAAAAGGATGAGCCTCTGGGAATACAAATCCCAAGGCTGCACAGAAATACAAGCCTGCAGTGATTGTGATGGACAGCTGAGTACAGCAGGATTTGGCAACAGTAAGAAGTATGAGAAAAGTATTTCAAGACATTCATAAATATACTTTAACAGTAACCTATGTCTCAAAAGCAGGATGAAGGTGATGGGTTAACCTGAGATTCACATTTTTAAAAGGTCAGTCATCCAATTGCTCACACAAAAAATGTCATGGTAGTTATGTTCCTAATTTTAACACACAGCTGCTACAATTGGCTTTCCAGCCAGTTTGACTGACTGGATTTTAATTTCTGTTACATCAGTCATATCCTAATCAGAATAATTGAGATAAAGCAAAATGATCTGGTATAAAAGATAGGAGAATTACATATGTAAACTGAATTTTTGAGACTAAGGTTCCTATCTTATTGTCTGTAAGGTTATAATATAAATGTTAAAACAGGTAGGAATTTGTGCATGTACGTTCCTGTGCATGAGTTTTTAGACAATATTCTAGATATTTTTTTTATTTTGAATTCCACTCTGACAATATGAAGAGAAAAATTTCCGTATAAATGGAGAACAGGAAGAGTAAAAGTGTGTGGATGAGGCAAAAATTAGAATAAAGAGAGGATCTTATTTTTCAGTGATGTGAACTTGACATTTTCATAAGCTTCTCTTATGTTCCAAAACAAAATAAGAACAGAATCAATGTTTGCTGGTTTTATAGCAAGTCTCAGTGTCTCATGACATTTGGCCTCATCAGAGTAAGAAACTGGCTCTGTTTGTGCCTCTGATGCCTGCGTTCACTTGTACACGTCTGAGCATTGCAAGCATACTTGTGAACTGTAAAGAATGCAGGGAACAGGATTTCTCATCTCTATGCACAATCTAATGCTTTTTGCTTTCTCTTTGACCATATGAATGGAAAAAAAAAAAACAAAGTGTTTTTACCTAGTAAAGTAAATCATGGCTGCTTATATGTAGGTTTTGCGTGAGTGGAGCATACTAGTCACAATGGGAAGACACATTGAAAGTGTTTGAATGGGTACTTCAAACATACGTGACTAGGTATTGGAAAACACTCCTCAAGTTTTTCATATGACTTCAGTATTACAACAATTATTTCACATGATTTCTGGAGTTAGTAACTTCAGCAAAAGTGCAAATATCTGCAACTTTGTTAGTTCTAATGAAGCTAAAACTCAAGACCAGATTCACAGACAAAGATTCAAAGATGTGACCTGCTACTCTGATATTTGGGATGTTGATATGAATGAATACTAGGTGCTGTGAAACAGAAAAGTAAAACAGTACGGTACTTGAAAGCAGAAAGGTGCAGAGAAAAATGACCAACTGCTTTGTTCCTCAGCAGTATCAAAAGGAACCAAAAATCTGTAGCCTGTTTTTATATATTTGTAGCCTGAAGGATACCACAGCATTCCATAAACAATATGTGCACAACATCCTGAAATTGCATTGGTAGGGAATGGCAGCTCCACCATAGCCTAATGCCATAAACACAAATCTTATTTTTTAATAATAAATAATGGAAATGCATTGTCTACACTATACCAAAGGAACTGCGTCATTTTGAAGTGCCATGAAGAAGAGTCAAAGGCCTAGACCAAAGCCTGGGGACTGGCAGATGTCAACACAGTTTGAAAAAAAAAAGCAAAAAAATATTCTTTTTTGCTGATGACTACAATCTGCATTGTCTTTTAAGGAATGAAAGGGAGAAATAAAACTTAGTCCCAAACTCAGAGTTTGTGCATGTAAATATATAGGTCTATATAAGTTTACATTGCAGCATTTTCTATATTTTTGCAGGAATTAGTCACTAGTGTTTGACTCATTACCAATGCATCATAAAAAACCCCTGTAGTAATAGTTTCCTAATGCTCTGTTTTTTCCCTCTAGAGCTATGAGTGCTAGAATAATTGTGTAAATTTGATTTATATTTAAATCAAAATTGAAAAATAACCCCAGATACCAAACTGGCATTTGCTAGATGAGGGTGTACACACAGGCCTTTTGGAGATTCTCTGTACCACTGGCTTCCTGCGAGTCTCTGTCATGATTCTGATTTGAGAATGACTTCAAGGATGGAGAAGGGTAGAGATCCATCCAAATACTTAGGTTACTGCTTCAGGAGACATCTGTATCTGTAGGTACAATTCTAGATAGAGTTTTGCTGGTGGTGGAGGCTTTTTGATCTGCATTTGTCAGTCACTGTTTGCCATGGGCAAGAGCAACAAATGAATTTCAGGCTTTGTTGTACTCTGACATGTTTTCTTAAAACAGAATTAGTTTCTATCTTTGTTAAAGAAAGGAAAAAGTAATTTCTGACATTAAGGAAAACTCTATAAACCGCTAGCACTCAGTCTTTAAAATCATAAAGGGGAAAAAATCCTTATTTTTTATTCTCATAATTTTCAAACCATGAGACAATAAATTTAAGCACAATTTAAGGGAAGCACTTAAAGAATCATGAATGAAAAGAGTCTATCTAGTTAGATAAACTGTCCATGCTCCAGCTTTTTACCCTTACTCTGGACTCTGAGTAAAAAATCCTATCTGACAATTCTTCCTTCGAGGTAAAATATCTTAAGCCTGGAGCATTCTCACAGAGGAACAGGAGCCTGTTGTAAGCCAGCAAGGTGTCTTTGGAAGGAATACGAATGAAATCTTGTGAAATGTTCTTAATCTGCAATACTAAATAAAATTTATTTCCATTTCCCTTTTTTCAATCACATTCAAGTGGTTTGTTTGGGGCCTTTTGCAATCTCACTCTGCTTTCTATGATATCCTGACGCTTTCTGGCGCTTGATTTGGCAATGCCAGTCACCTATATTGCACGAAATTTTGACACTGTCCAGACTTTACAGCGTATCAATGTGCAGCCTCTCCACAAGTTGAAAGAGCATACCTGCTGGACTCTCATTGGAGAAGCTCTAGTTTGGGTCAGGACAGTCAGGATGTTCCTACAGGGAAAGGGTAGGGTTGAGAACCACTGGAGAAGAGGTGACTCCAGATTTTCCCAACCACCTTCAGCTAGTCAGCACCACAGAAATGTCTCTGCGCACTTCGATGCACCACTGCACATTCACACACTCCTGCACAAACAGGATGAACAGGTGAGACAAAGTGCTTTTTGCACACATTAAAGAATTAACAGGATGCAATCTAGTTCTATGTTATTAGTAAATGATATTCATTCACACTACAGTGGTCACAGTCATTAGTGGGAATAAACAATATAATGGGAGAGTGTCAAACAAACCTTTTTGCCCAAAGGGGTTTGGCCACAAGAGCCAGCTGCTAGCGTGTACCCCCTTGTTCAATTGCTGGGTCAGGGTCACTGATGAGCCTTCTGATGTGCCAAAGGCAAGTGCTTTACATGCTAAAAGGGATAACATTCATTTTCTCCTCGATATTGTTGCTGTTTTGCAGGGTATAGCAACAACTAAATCAACTTTCCACCAGTGCAAAAGGAAGTGAATAAAGCATCTAGGGAGTAGAAAGTGAGATTTTATATGGAAGAGAAAACCCTGAAGTTTTTCCTCCAAGAAATGTTGTACACATCAACAAGCTCAATATATTTCTCTAGAAGTGGGATGACTGTGAGAGAGTGCAGAAATGCTCTTTAGAGTTATGCTAAAGATACTACTTGTAGAAGGGCAAGAGCAGCACAATCGGTAAAAGAGAAGTGGAAATGGATGTACTACATCACCATTTATCTTCTGATGCAGACATTGAAGAAAGATTGCCTGTTCTGATACCATACAAGAGTGTGTGGTTAAATCTCATCTCAACATGGTGTTTCACTGCTCTTCAAGCAGCTGCTGCAGGCATGCAATTACCTGAAAGACACATTTACAAAGTGATTCAAATGCAAGGGGCTGCCTAAGTAACTTATTATACTGTAATAATATAAATATGTAAACATTACACACTGGAAGACTTATTGATCCTTGCTACCAGACATGATATCATTATTAATAAAAATGTAATGGGAGAGCTATAAATATGCAAAATAATAGCATATTAACCTAAATAACACTGCAAATTGTACAGCTTGGCATAAAATTGAAAACCACTAACCAAATATTGTGTGGTTTGTTCACACCAGAAGCAGTCAGGAATCATACATAATGCAACAGTGCAACTGCTAACAACAGTCTCATGAAGATAATTTAGGGTAAAACTGGACAAGCTCCAGGAAATCTGCCTAGAGAGTTAATATTAAGTTTTCTTCTCTTTTTCAGTGAAAGAGCACTAACTTGTCTGGCTCTCTGTCGCAGGTGAATGTTATAAAAAGGCAAAGGATAATTTGAAAAGTTAAGGAAGAAATAAACAGCTTATAAATAATAAAAATATATACAGATATATTAAAAATAAAAAGAAACAAAAAAAACCCCACCAACCAACTTCCCCTCCCAAAAAGAAAATAAAAAAATACATTAGATGACTTCAGACAGTTTTGAAAAAGGAGGAAAAAAAGCAAGAAAAATGAGGAAAAAGAGAGACAGTCTGTTGCCAAATGTTATTCATTAAATAAAAAGTACTACTCTGCAGAAAAGAGCCCAAAGAATGTCAGACAATACAGCAATGTTAGGCCATAAATTGTCCAAAACTGGCACCATATTTTATATTCTTCTAAATACTGATGATTTACAACCTATATAAATAATATTATTAGTAGAAAAGCATTTCTTGTAAAGGTTAGGAAGAGACACTGGAAATGAGAGTGGAAAGCATGGTGCAGTTCAAGCAAAAATAATAGGCCTAATGCAGAAATTATTTATGGAGGTTCTTTTCCCTGTGTTATGCAAGAGGTCAGATTACCTCTCCACATAATCTATTTTGGCCTCAGAGTCTACGAAACTTAGATATTTTAGCTGACAGAGGATTTTTCCTCTCTTTTAATTTTTTTATTATTATTTTTTTGCAAAGGGAAGAGGAAAGAGGGAATGCTGATTGCTTAAAAAAACCACAGTCATTAAAACCCAGCATTAGTTTTGACAAGAACTGAGTAGGTCAAGGACAGTGTGAAGAATGTGAATCCCTGGCTAGGGACAGTGCCATCAGCCACTCTGGCCTGTCCCATATCCAGAGATCTTACCAGCTGCTGGAAGAACCTGCCATAAAGGCAGAACTGACAGGAATGCCTCTGTTTCTCTTGGCAAATTCAAGGCCCCAGGGAGCACATCTTATTTTAATTCTTTTTTTTTTTTTCTCTATTTTCAAACCATATTTGTTAAAAATCCTTTTTAATGAGAAATATGAAGGAAAGATGTAGTTTAGCTGAATACAATCAAAAGACACCTACACAAAAGACCATCATAAATATCTTGCAAATCGCAATTCCTGTGATTTAGTCTTAATTGGATTTGCAGCATATTCTTAAAAAGATTTCTATTGTTTGCTAATCGCAAATTAGCTAATAGCACTTGAAAGATACATAAACCTTTCACTGAAACTGGGCTGAATTTTGAGTTTATAATGAAGTCTCAAACTAGATGAGATTTGGAGGGCTTCATAATGAAATAATAAAGACTATAAGTTAAATAGCACTATTCTTAAAATCACTGTGAAAACTTCAGCTAGGTAATTCTCATCCCCTTCCTTGTGATTAGTTTTTAGTGTTGGAAAACCATGTGAGAAGCAAGTGTATGTGTGTTCATAATTGTTCTCTTAATGTCATAACTCTTTAATTCCTACTGTTTGGTATGATTTTAATTGTATGCAATGTTTGCAAAACTCACACAATTTTATTATGATATTTTTATGTTGATATTACATCCTTAACTAAATCTGTGGGTATCCTAGATTTTCTTAAGTATTTTTATAATTTTCATTGTTCAGGAGGCGAGGACTGACAAAAGAATGAAACACACTTTAGTTTCTGAACCCAGAAGAAAAAACAACCTCAAAGGAACGAAGAAGTTTACAGAGAATCCAGTGGTTTGCTAGCATCAAACTCAACACCTGAAGACTTGGAATAACATATAAACTGTTTTATGGTAGTGCTCAATGTCAAACTCTGTCTTTATATACGTTCACACATGAAAGGTACCTCACTTTGGTGCCACACACACTATAAGATTGAGAAGGGTAGGCTAAAGAACTGAGACACACTGATGTGAAATGACTGGGCCTAAGAAGCTAGACAGATCAAGGGCAAAGTGATGCATAAAGCTCAATTCTGATCATAAAACCAAAGTCCAGCCTAAGAAATGTGGGGTTTTTATCCTTTTTTTCTGTTTTTTTTTTCTTTTTGCTTTTATTTCTTTTTTTTTAATAAAATTTCACTTTTGAGTTAGTATATACATCTCATATTGATATATTAAGGACATAAATACAGCAGTTTCTTACTATTTAAACACAGAAAGATATTTTAGTTTAACGTTAGTGCTAGATTTTATCACTTGGCTTCTCCCTACCTGATGATTCAAATGAAATTTCTTTGAGAGAGAATTTCACAGGCAGCAGGTGACATCCTGGTCTTCAAATGTGTTTGGTGGTTTTGGCTGTTCGATGATTCTCATTTCTACCAAAGTTCTTCTTAGTGGAGATGGAGAAGAAAAAAGGACAAGGCATATATTGCACATGCTTAATGTTCCTGTTTACAAAACATGCTGTGGGTGTCTTAGGTTGATATGCGGCCTTTATTCACAATACTCTTTACTCAATCTTTCTTTAAAGGTCACATAATTTACATTGTTGGGAGTCTGGAACTGAATTCATAGACTGGAAGAGTTTTACAGAAAGGACTAGATAAGTGTATTAAAAAAATAAAAAAGAAGTAGGAGCAAAGAATGAAGGTTTCTTATTTATCTGCCTTAAAAGAGAACCAAGTGATATTCAATGACAGGTTCAGGAATATACCATAAATATGTCAAAGACATCAAAATGCATAAATAACCTGTGGAACTTACTTCTAAGCGAGACCAAGAATAAACTGAGAGACAGGGAGAGATTATACTTTCCCATAGATAATGACAATGTCTGTCATTTCAGTAAGGTGAAACAACAGAGCTTGGAGCATCTCTCAGCCCAGCATATTCTTCCCTCCAGCCACAGCCCATACATATCACTTCTTTGGAGATGAATGCATCACCTTTCAACAGCCTATTTGAAAACCTTGATTTGCATCAAATCTGCTGGCCGTACTTGAGTTCCTAGAGTCTGCCATATTGAAGGACACCCCCAGCACCCTTCAGGATGCATGCCAGCTCAGGCTATCACCTATCAGTCCTATCCACAGGGGGTACTTGGGTAGGAAACTACCTTCCGGAAGCAGCTGGAGCCAACATACATAGAAGATTTGGAAAGGAGTAGGAGGAAACACATGTAAGTGCAAAAGGTCATAAGGAACCAAGGAGGATCATCTCCAGGAATAGGTATTTATGTTCCACTGACTTTTTGAGCTTCCTCTGGATAAGTAGACAAGATAGACCATCCATCTGACCTGGGATTGCCATTCCTGCGTTTCTAAATGGTAAAGTGATATTTGACAGAAAAATATGTTATACATTCTCTATTAAATGATTCCATTTATTACCTCTTGGACTCCAATGTCCTCCTAAGTGCCAGGCATAAATATGCTATAAGAGTATGGCTTGCTTTTTTCTGTGGGTTAACAGTATACCTGTAAGATCACTCTATCAAGGTGTAAGAGTTCAGCTTTTTCAGAAAGAGACCAAAACAGGTTAATCTTTTCTCCATCAACCTTTCCACATAATGCATCATAGCTAATTGTCAGGCTAATCACATCTGAGACAGAGACTGCACACTAGTTCACAGAATCCCAGAGTTAGCCAGGTTGAAATAGACCTTTGAGATTATCAGGTCCAACCTATTACATAACACCATCTCATCCACTAAACCATAGCATTAAGTGCCACATCCAGTCTTTTTTTAAACACTTCCATGGTTGGTGACTCCGCCGCTTCCCTGGGCAGCCCATTCCAATGCCCAATCACTCTTCCTGTGAACAATTTCTTAACATCCAGCCTAAACTTCCCCTGGTGCAGCTTGAGACTCTGTTCCCTTGATCTGTCACTAGTTGCCCGGGAGAAGAGTCTGATCCTCACCTGGCTACAACTTCCTTTCAGGTAGTTGTAGAGAGCAATAAGGTCTTCCCTGAGCCTCCTCTTCTCCAGGCTAAACAACCTCAGCCTTGTTGCTCTTCTTTGGACTCATTCGAGCATCTCAACATCTTTCTTAAATTGAGAGGTCCAGAACTGGACACAGTACAAAAGGTGTGGCCCAGCAAGTGCTGAGTACAGAGTAAGAGTGACTTCCTGCTGGCCACACTATTCCTGAAACAGGCCAGGATGCCACTGGCCTTCTTGCCCACCTGGGCACACGTGCTTGCTCATGTTCAGCTGGCTGTCAACAAGCACCCCTGGTTACTTTTCTGCCTGGCCACTGTCCAGCCACTCTGTCCCCAGCCTGTAGTGCTGTAGGGGGTTATTGTGGCCAAATGTAGAACTACCCACTTAGACCTGTTAAATCTCTTGCCATTGGATTCAGCCCCTCTATCCAGCCTATCAAAGTCCCTCTGCAAAGCCTTCCTACCCTCTAATAGATTGACACTTGTTCCCAACTTGGTGCCATCTGCAAATTTACTAATGGTGAACTTAAGCCTCTCATCCAGATCATCAACAGAGATATTAAACAGGATTGGGCCCAACACTGATCCCTGGGAGACACCACTAGTTGGTGCCACTGGATGTGACACTATTCATCACCACTCTCCGGGTGGTGAATCCAGACAGTTCTTAGCCCAGCACAGAGTGCACCTGTCCAAGCCGTGGGTTGCCAGCTTTTCCAGGAGTTTGCGATGGGAGACGGTGTCAACAGCTTTGCTGATATCCAGGTAGACTACATCCATAGCCTTTCCCACATCAACCTGCTAGGTCATCTGGTCATAAAAGGAGATCAAGTTGGTCAGGCAGGACCTGCCCCTTCTAAATCCATGATGGCTGGGTCTGATCCCTTGGCCATCCTGTAGGTGCCGCGTGATTGCACTCAAATTGATCTGTTCCATAATCTTGCCTGGAACCAACGTCAGGCTCACAGGTCTATAATTTCCTAGATCCTCCTTCTGGCCCTTCTTGTGGACAGGCATCACATTTGCCAACTTCCGGTCATCTGGGACCTCTCCAGTGAGCCAGAACTGTTGATAAATGATGGAGAGCAGCTTGGCCAGCTCATGTGCCAGCACCCTCATCACCCTAGGATGGATCCCATTTGGTCCCATAGACTTGTGAGGATCCAAGTGGCTCAGCAGGTCTCTAACTGCTTCCTCCTGGATTACATGGGGGCTCCCTGACCCTGTCTTCCTGCTCAGGAAGCCAATTGTCCTGAAGACAACCTGCCTTACTGTTGAAAATGGAGGCAAAGAAGGTATTAAGTACCTCTGCCTCTTCCTCTTCCTCATCTTTAGTTACTATATTCTCCTCCACATTCAATAAAGAGTGGAGGTTGTCCTTGCCCCTCTTTATGCCATTAATATATTTATAAAAATGTTTTTTATTATCCTTCACAGAAGTGCCCAGTTTAAATTCTAACTGAGCTTTTGCCTCTTTTTTTTTTTTCCTACATGACATAGCAACATCCTTAAACACTTTCTGAGTTACCTCCCCCTCTTTCCAAAGATGATACACCCTTTTTATCCTCCTTAGTTCCTTCAAAAGGTCCTTGCCCATCCAAGCCGGTTGTATTCCCTGTTGGCTCATCTTTCAGCACATTGAGTTAGTCTGTTCCTATGCCTTCAAGATTTAAAGTATGTCCATCCTTCCTGGACCCCTTTGTTTTTAAGGGCTGTATACCAAGGTACTGTCAGAATTAATACCTTGAATAAGCTGAAGTCAGCCCTTTGGAAGTCCAGTGTGGAAGTTTTTTTGATGACCCTCCTTGTTTCACTGTATATTGAAAACTATTATTTCATGGTCACTGCATCCCAGACAGCCGCATCTCCCACCCGCCCTTCTTTATTTGTGAATAGCAAGTTGAGCAGAGCCTCACCCCTGATAGGCTCACACACCAGCTGTGACAAGAAGCTGTCCTCCATGCACTCTAAGGATCTTCTAGACTGTCTCTTCTCTGCTATGTTGAGTTTCCAGCAGACATCTCGCAGGTTAAAATCTCCTACAAGAACAAGGGCTGGCGATCTTAGAACATTCTCCAGCTGCTTGTAGAATACTACATCTACCTTTTCTTTTCTGGTTGGGTGGTCTATAACAGACTCCAACCGGGATGTCAGTCTTGTTGGCCTTCCCTCTGATTCTTACCCATAGGCACTCAACCCCATCATCATTAATCTCAAGTTCCATGGTGCCCAAAGCCTCCCTAATATACCACATCTTAAATAATAAGCTTGCTAGAAATGCTCATTTCCTCAAAATGACAGGCATTTGCCAGAAAGGAATCAGCGCTATAAAATGGTGAGGTTTTATCCAGCAAAGAACAGAGATGACGCTCGTTATCATGATATTGGATTTTTATATAGTGAAAACTAAGTTAAAAAGGATTAAAATCTCATGTTTCTCATCACATCTAATGTTTCTTATCGATATATAACTGTATACATACACATATATATGTATATGTATATGCATATGCATAAGATCATGATTGTGCTTCTTTTCTGTGCTTTTCAAAAGAGCACATCTTTGAAAGGGCAAAACAGCTTCCATTAAAACAAGGATTTCAAGATTAGACAGTTCAGTGTTGTGTTTCTTTGAAGCCCCCCAATAATGGCAGAAAAGATACATTCATATATTATTCCATGTCACAGAGTTTATCTTCTTGGATTTCAGATCATAAAAGGAACAATTTTCAATAGGCACAGCTCCACTTCAGCATCTGAACACACATGAATGCTGCAGAGAGTTAGGGCTAAATCTTGCTATTGATTCCAGCAGGAGTTTCAGTAGTAATAACTCGTAGAGACATTAAATCCTGCATTTTAAACACGGACTTAATTGTAATTTTCATATTTGTTTTCAGCTTTAACAAAGGTTTTTATTTTATGTAGTGTGACATGGGGAGGAGGGGGGGTCGGTGGAAAATGTTTGGTTTTCTTTTAACCTTAGCCCAGCTACCTGGTTTTCAGCAGTCTGGAATGTCTGGCTCCAGACTTGCATACTGCTGTAACTGCAAATGCAACAAGAGCCAGCTGTTGCTAATCAGAAAGGCTTACATATGTAGAGTGGAGGGAATGGATAATAAAACACCTGAGCAAAGAGCTTATGACAAGTGACAGAGGTTTTTTCTGTATATTCCCCTAAATAAATTGTTATTAAGATAATGTATAAGTACTATGCATTTCTCTTGAAGTGATCACAACACTTGTTTGTTTTTTTTTTTACACAAATGCATCTTATAAAGAAGATATTAGGCAAAATGTGAAGAACAACTTGTGGTGAAACTCTTTGTTTTCTACATCGAGAATTATAAAGCCCAACTTCCAAAGCTAAAGAATAAAAATAGGTTTAGCACAGTTCTACATGGCAACTGTGAATTACAGTGCAAAACCTTTCAAACCTTTTACTAAAACACCATTGCTGCAATCAGTCATTAGTGCTATAGCTATGGTTTGTTCACTAAAATGTACTCTAAACATGGGATTTCCTCTTGATAGAAAAGAAATATCAGCCTTTATTTACAGCCTTCAAAACTGGTAAGGGTCAAGAGAGATGATCCTTACTCTAGCAGGATCTGATGCAACAGGGGTGATATTGAGAACGGAAGTGTCTATGTCTCTTCTGTCAGTCTTTTCTGGGATGTGGTAAAAGGCATCCAAAAAAAGGAAGAAAGTGCTCCTTCCTTCACCTCTGCCACTGTGGTATGTAAAGGAAAAGAGAGAGATCTGTCTTGTGGTTCTTCCACTGTCACAAAAGAGTCCCTTACAGACTAACAATTAAAACTCAATCAAGATTGCACTGGCATTGCTACTAACTGACGTCCAGAGAGACACTGTCAACTGTGAACTTGCCTTTGTCTCTTAGTACTGCTCATGTTCTCTGCCTTTGAGGGATGCAGCTGGCAGTTTTCCTCAAAATGCTTGTAGCAAAGCAGGATGTAAGCTGGCCCTTTGTGGTCTCACAGAAACAGACCGGCTTGTGTTCTTCAGTCTGTCTACTAAGGAGCAGTGAAAGCTGGCACAGGGAAAAGTCCAAGTATGCTCAAAAAGTATCCTGTTAGTTTTACTATTGGTGATCACTATACTTTACCCTTACTATTCAGTCTTTCTCTGCTTGATGAAGACTCTTATTGGAAAACTAACTACCACCTCGCCCTTTCCCAAATTACTTCTCTCTTTTTCCCCATGCCTTCTTGGACTAACCCACTCCCATTTGTAATTTCCAGGCTGCTTTTAACACTAAGCCTGCTCTGAAATTCATTAATGTCTAGTACAAAGATTCCATCTCAAAGACACAGCAGCATGTTTCTTATATATTAGTACAGGGCATTAAGGACAAAGGCACACTGTAGAGTAACGTGATTGTTTTTATTCCCCTGTTTATAGCCTAACAAAAGCTGCAAATTAGCTTTCAGGTCATTTTTATTCCTTTTGCAAGTCTGCTTTGCGATATTTCTAGAGGGCTCTCGAATATCTTGAGCTCTTGAGGTTCAATAGTCTTGGTGCTGCATCACCGATTCGCACACAGTTTATAGCCCTAAGGTCTTTGTCCCCACAGTCTGCACCAGCCAGGTTTGATGCATTACCCATGTGCAAATCCTGCTGCTGCTTGAGGATGAGACTGTACCAACAAATGCACCAAGGAGCAGCAGGAGCAGTGCAAGTGAGCAGCTAAGGGGCATCACAGCGTAGATGGCGCCCTTCCTGCTAGGGCATCCCACTGCACTGCCTGAGCACCTGGGGATAGTGATCAGGACAAGTGCAGGCTGCATAGCATCGTGCCTCCTGGGCCACGGCCAGAGCTGGAGGAGACACTGTGCAGGCAGGTCAGGACCAGCAGCCAGTGTGGAAGTGATCTCAGGCCCATGACAAAGTATCCTGTGGATCCTGCCAGACCCTGTCCAGCCTACAGGATAAAGCTGCCTGTCACTGGGGGTTTTCATCTTTGCTATGTGCCAGGTGGGCTGCCTTGGCTGTGCACAGCAACTCTCTGATCTGTTCAAATTTTCTGCCTATTCCTCTATCCTCTTCACCCACACTCAGAATCATGAAAGCAACCATGTGAACTTACTTTTCTACATGTGTACACTGAAATTAGGAACAAGCCTGTGCTTTATTCTCTTCTGCCTACCAGTAAGGCTTTACTTACAGGTAGTTGAACAATATGTACAAACCCTATGATGCCACTGGCAAAACAGGAGGGGGAAAACTCACTCTCTCATGCCCTCATGCTCCAGCAGGTATGCAAAACAGAACTGAAGGCATTCACAGCTAAATACCTTCCAGTCCTCAAACTCCTGAAAATTGATTAGTGTCCCTTTATGAAGCAACTTCAGTGCCTAGAAGGCTGTTGTGCCACTGATATAGGTCATGTGTGAGAGAGAAAAATTAGCCATCTACCTGGCTGTAGAAAAAACTATATCACAAATGCACAGTGAGTATATCATCATTCCCATAATAACACATTAGCATTCCCCTTTGAGCTGTAGTCTGTTATCCCCATTTTTCATATCACACATCCTCTTTTGTAACACCTGAAAGAATTTCTTTACTGCCAGGAAAAAATAAAAGACACCAGCATTACAATGCATGCTTATTCTCAGGCACCTGCACAATCTGATGTTTTGACATTAAAAGTCTCTGGCAATCAGTTAGTCATTTCACAAAAACTGAATTAGTACTGTCAAAGATTTATTGTTTTAAGTCCTTTCTATCACACATTCACTTCGCCAAGCAGTGTCTTTTAATAATTCTGTTCAGACTCTCAGTACTACTGCTGTCACTGCTGTTCTTACGCAAGCAGTACAATCAATATATGGATGGACAAAAATTAAATCACTTAATGGATTCTGGTTGAGTTGATTTGGGTCACAGGGCTGCCCAATGCTGTTGCATTACTTCATATTCCTGTATGGCCACAACAATGCGTGTTTCCACTTGGTTGCTATCCTATAGAGTGCCACAGCAGAAGATGTGGGCTGATTAGATTATCTTGTGGAGTCATTAGAGAAGCCTCTGATACATCTAGTGAAAACTAGAGAGGTTTCTTTTTGCCTTCTTGGTTACTACAGCTAGCAGTAAAAATCATTTATCTAAACATGCTCCTTCCTTTCTCTGTTCTACATGTGTACATTTACATTCTCAAGCCTTGATATGCAATTGAGTCCTGTGACAGAGTACATAGGCCTCAGTTTCTGTGCCTTAGCTCACATTGAAAAGGTAGCATTTGCCAAGAACCATTGCGCTATGGGGAACGAAAAGGCTGCAAAAATTTCTTCTCCTCCATTTAGTAAAAATGGAGTCCTAATCCTGGAGTCAATAGCAGGACTACCCTAAGCTCCCTAGAACACAGCAAAGCATGCGTCCCTGAGAGTTGAAATAGAAATGTCTAGAGCCTACTGCTGGAATTTGGTTGGTAGAAGTTAGAACAGGACCATTCCTAACAGTGTGTAAGTTCACTGGATCATCCATGGGGCTGCTGTAAATTAACAAATAGAACAAGTGTCCTCCAGTTTCCCAACTGTCATCTTTGCAGAACACAAAAATGATTTAAAGGCCTCTATCTGCTGATTTTGTTTTACAGTGAAAACGAAGAGTCATTTCTCCCTCTCTCATAGTGGGGAAAAAGAAAATCAAGGAATGGTAATCTTATTGGTGGCAGGGTCTTATGGATTTTACCAAACCCAAGAAATCTACATTATTTAATGTGATGAGAGCTCTTTATCTGTATGGAGGATGTGAAAAAGTCCATACAAACTATAGTGAGCAAGTTTCTTGTGAGAGCAGCCAGAAGTTGTTGCTGAACACGCTTCCTTACCGGGAGTTGGGTAGCACAAATTATAGCAGCTCTGTGTTGTTAGAAAACCTTTGAGGAGTTAAGGTAGAAACATCTGAGAAAGCTTTTGAGTTGCATAAAATAATGTAAGTACAGAGCTTGAGCACATGAGAGATGAATCCAGCTGACAATGTGCTAAATATTATGGTCTACTACAGAAATAGGAAATTATAAGCATGCTTATTGCACTTTTCATAATCAGGGATTTTTATTGTTTTTAACAATGTTTTATTTACCTGATACCATGAAATGGTTTGGAGTAAATAAGCTTTTTAATCTGTTTCTAATTGGTATGTTATATTTCTGAATCAGGAATAAAAGGAATTAATAAATGTTACAAAAATTGGATTGAATTTAAGATAAATTAGAATGGAGACATTATAGTCCTTTGAGTAATTATTTAGAAATTAAATTATAAACATATTTTAAATGTTAATAATTTGCCCAACAGGCTATAACAGCTTGCAATGCACCACTACAGTTTGTCAAGTAAATTCATATTTAAACATGGAATAAAAGTGGGGGGGTGGGAAAGAAAGGGTACTGTATATGGGCAGTCATAGCTGTTGCAAAGCAGCATTGATTCTCCTTGATAATTTCAGAATCTGTTTAAGCCCTGAACAAATGAAAGCACTACAAAAATCTGCAACTGGCCAATACAATATTCTTTTAAAAATGTTCTCCATTCATAACTTATGAAGACAAACTAAAAATGCCAGATAATGTCATGATCAGTAGAAGAGGATAAATGTACTCAGTGATGCAATACTCTATATATCTTAGGTACTTCTATCTTATTACCAGTCTCCCTGAGCACAGCCATTGAGTCTGCCTATCTTCACAGAGTGCTGATGAGCCACAGAAATGTCACTTTCCATTGATTACAGACAAGAAACTAAGATATACAGGATGAGATCCTTTAATATTTTCAGCAGCTAAATCTCTCCACCAGCCTACACTGTCCAGTCGATTTCTACCTTATCATAAATATACTCATGCCACTATTATTCTGATTCCTGAAATAAGCACATGGGCAAGCAAGGTGTCTGCACCTGTCACAGACAGTCCGAGAAGTGCCCTCACAGAGCAGCTTAGCTGTGGCATAGGGCCAAAAGGGGTAGAACATTCCTTTGCTGCAGGTTGCCCTGCACAGGACATAAAGATTATTCCCTGGGGGCTCTGTAAGTCAGGATCTCAGTAGCCTGAGGCAGGGAGTAAGTTAATGTTGTAATGTCTTGATTCAGATGCAATGCAAAGGACAGCAGATGGGAAACAACTAATTGCAAAGAGAAGAGTTTTGGCCTTGTGTGTTATAAATTTTGGTAGTTTTACTGAAATCCTCTTGATATTTGATGTTACAGACTTCCAGGCACATGATGAAGTCTTCTTGTGTAACATCTTAGGTGTTATACTCCTGTAGCTGTGGAAGTAATCATGCAAATACAGTTCCCAAAGGTTTTTTTTAAAAGATACAGGCCTTCATAATGTCTGTTAAAGAAAGCGCTGATTGATTGACTGATGACAGGATGGAGTCCTTCATTAGTAAGTGTAGTGGTTTAAACACTGTTTAGCGTTCAGGGGGCGAGTTCAATAAAGGTGACGGAAAAAACTGAATAGAATGGTCAGCAAGGGGGCTTATTTAAAGGGAGTTATTTAAAAAGGGACAGGGGGAAAGGGTAGGAAAGGGTGTCTTTTCCCTTCTCGCTCTCTGGAAGCACCTTCGGCCCTTCAGCCTCTCTGGAAAACACAAACACAAGTAAAAACCAACCAGCTCCCTCCCCTCCTTTTGTCCAAATACTTGCTCCCAGGTCGAGAGGAATGGGTGGAATCCTGCCGGGGGCCTGCAGACACTGGAAACCGGAACTGTGATGCTTCTCCCAGCAGCGGCAGCCGAAAAAAGAGGCTGGGGCAGGGCCATGTTTCGGCTTTCAACCCTTCTCCCTCGTCACTTGAATGTCGTCACCTTCTTTTCCGGCCACAGCTAGCTTCCCATTCGTCCAGTTATTCGGGCTCAGCGTCACTTCCGGTGTTCTCTCGTTGGAAAAGTCACAAGTTCAGTCGTTAGGGGCCATCTTTGTTCGCATGGCTGCCGCACCTC
>VXBA01000518.1:341249-391412 GCA_013399895.1 Serilophus lunatus | reverse complement strand
ACCCCATGCAGAGCTATAAGCTGGAGTTGGGGTGGCTGGAGAGTGGGCAGACAGAGAGACACTTGGGAGTGCTGGTGGATGGGAGACTTGACATGAGCCAGCAGTGTGCCCAGGCGGCCAAGGCCAATGGCATCGTGGCCTGCATCAGGAATGGTGTGGCCAGCAGGACTAGGGAAGTCATTCTTCCCCTGTACTCGGCACTGGTTAGGCCTCACCTTGAGTACTGTGTCCAGTTCTGAGCCCCTCAGTATAAGAAAGATGTTGAGTTACTGGAACGTGTTCAGAGAAGGGCAACGAGGATGGTGAAGGGGCTGGAACACAAGCCCTATGAGGAGTGGTTGAGGGAGCTGGGGTTGTTCAGCCTGGAGAAGAGGAGGCTCAGAGGTGACCTCATTGCTCTCTACAACTACCTGAAAGGAGGTTGTAGTCAGGCGGGGGTCGGTCTCTTCTCTCAGGTAATTCGTGACAGAGCAAGAGGGCACAGTCTCAAACTCCATCAGGGGAGGTTTAGACTTGATATTAGGAAGAAATTCTTCACACAAAGGGTGATCTGCCATCGGAATGGGCTTCCCAGGGAGGTGGTGGAGTCACCGATCCTAGAGGTGTTCAATAGTAGCCTGGATGAGGCACTTGGTGCCATAATTATGATTATGGGTTGGAAATTATGGGTTGGAGTTGATGACATTTAAGGTCTCTTCCAACCTTGTTGATACTGTGATTTGTTTAGTCTCATCACTACTTTCTTGTACCCTCTCTATTGACAGGTTGTGCCATTAGGGCTTTGATAACAATTAAAAAACTCCCTTCTACCATCAGCATAGGTGGCTGATTGTTCTCTAGAAAAATAGGGACCCATCTCCCACTGTTTTGGTACCAATAAGGCAGTAAATGATCATTACTTCATATCTCGACCTTGTAGAAATAAGATATATCTGCTGTTCGTGACAACAATTTGGGTACAGCTCAAGAGCTGAGATACAGTAAAGGGCAGATTCATGAAATGACATCTGCTGCCAAGCATCAATTTAGGCTTTCAAAGTCAGAATAGAAATCGTGAAACTTCATATTTATTTTCCACCTAAATCTTGCGACAGTTCACAACTATCTAATCTACTGCTGATACAGACCTGTAGGTGTCTGCAGCAAGACATGCCTTGAATATGTCAAGAGCATCCAAATACTCAGACTGTGCTACTCACATCTACAGTAAGGTTCACTTATCTCTCATGCTGAGCTAAATTGAGGATCTCAATATGATTACTGCATCCCAACCGTTCCACAGCTGGTGTTCAGAAGATGAGAGACAGAGCTACGGTCGACTCTCTGGCTGAAGATATTGGACCACTCATCTCCACAAAGCACTAGCTGTTAGAACACAGAGCATTCAATGTGTACAAGAATGTGAGAGTCTTCTCTTGCATGAGATAACTAGAAATTTAACAGAAAGGAAGCAGAAAAGCAAGAGAAGCCGTAACTCTCCTTGCTGCACTGAGCACGTAATATAAAAGTCCTGAGCACAGAAGCTGGAAGAAAGCTCCTCTTTTGTGCCAAGTGTCCTGTTCACTAGGGCTGGTGCTGTCTCAAGTTCTATAGACAATATTACTCCATACCACAGTGAAGGACGTTGTCGGTATACATTGAGAGTTTTGCTTTTATAGCATTCTGCTGCTACTAGTAGGATTATTCTGCTGGGTTCAAAATCCCCACAGGTGGTGGGAGAAGCCAAAGGTTGATCTTTGGCATTTAAACGGACTGTAATACTTGGCATGCCATTGTCTAAAAAGGACATGAGGCTCTTGTTCTGCTAGCTATTTTTTATGCACAGCCATTTTTGAAAGTATCTGTGAAATCAAAGCTTTATGATTTTGAGATGACAAGACACTAACCAGGTAAAGAGGCCTGAGTAAAGTGCCAGGCCATTCACTATGTCAAGACCAAAACACTCATGCACAAGCTCCAGACCAGATGCAAATTTTACTGGCAGCAATTTTGGCTCCTATTGTTCTTTAGACACTTCCAAGGGTAGAGCAGCTGCAGGCATCTCTGAGAATAAAGATTTAGGATCCGAGACCATTGCATGGAATTTTAGGAGAAAAGGACCACTTATAAGCCACACCTAAGTCACTGCGGCTTGCACTACAAAGCACTAGAACTTCAGAATCCCTCTGTGGATGCTGCCCTAGAGAAATACAGTCTAAATTTCTTCCTACCTGTGAGCCTCCCAGAGGGGCAAAGCAATTATTTACAAAGTCAATTGGCCCATGACAGGGAGAATTGGGTTTTATGTCTTTTTTTATTACCAGCTCCATTCTTGTGTCTTTCTTGAGGACTTGTGCCTTTCTTCACTCTGCTGCCTTAAATAACATTCACCAGGCATATTTAAGCTCTTTCTTCCCCACAGGGAACTCTTGCAATTAACTTGCTGTCCCGGTGTGTGGATGAGTAAATCAGGAATGGACAAACAATTGATTTGTATTTATGATGAACAACTACTGTGAAGCCTAAAATAAAGTATTATGAGTAGGAAAAAAAAACAAAAACAAAAACAAAGAAAAGGAAATCGTCTTTCAGTAAGAAAACTAGATTTTTAAATGTCCAGTGAAGCCTTAGACCAGGTCTTCAGATTGAGTTCACTGGTATAATTCAGTTGACTTCAGTTTTTATTAGAGATTTTATTTTCAGAGTAGTTTTCCCTATGTGTACATCTGGAGTCCTGTTCATAGTATGTAAGTTATAAAGAGCTGTATCCAGGATTCTACCTTTGAAATATTCTAAGTTTGAACCTTTTTATTTTTTCTATCATGAGGGAAAAAAAAGTAGCAACATTAAGTAGGGAAAGGTTATTGTAATATCCCCAAAGTACATAACCTTGGTTTGCCAGAGATTGAACATTTTCTTTCTGCTTTTTACTTCATTTTACCGTTTGCAACTGATGGAAGTTTCTGTGTCCAGTCTTACTGTGGGTTGAGCAGCTCCAAAACTCAAGATGCAAGGTTTGTGTTTCTTTAGAAGACTGTATGCTGTGCTTCTAGTAGAAATACTTCACTCTTCCTCACACTGACAAGAATATTTAAATTCACCTATCACTGATAAAGCTCAAATGAAATCAGATATTAATCAAAGGCTTCATTTTTTCTCTCTTCTTTTAATTCAAAAGAGCTATAACAGTAGAATAAATTCAGCAAGAGAATAAGTCCTGTTGAAGAAATGCACATCAAAACTATGGGTATATTTCTGCCGAAAGCAGTGCCTACATCAGTACTTCTACTGCATTATTTCTCCTACCTTCCTCCATAGCACGAATTAATTTGAGGTTCAGAAGGGCTGGCCCAGGGGCCATGTAATTTCCTGGCTTTTGTGGGACAAGACTTGAGAAAGTACCAATGGCTCAACATCTGAAAGTGATGCAGAAAACACAGCAAAAGCCACGCTTGTAGATAGAGACCAAGCTTTTTTAAGAGCCAGGACCCTAAAATCCTGTGTGATTCCCTGGAGTAATTATGCAGGTTAGTCCTTCTAACAGGGTAAGTTACAAGACCATACTTACTGTTTCTTATCCCTAAAATGTAAAGTATATTTCTCTCAGTCTCTTGTATTTGCACAGATCCCCAGCTCTCAGATTGACATGGCAGAAGTAGCTCTTCATAACAAGGGAGATATTTTGGAAGGTTCTTCCCCCTGTAGGGAAAAAAATGGAGAATGGCAAAATGAATGCCTACATGCATATACATGTGTACACACAGAGTCACATAGAGGATAATAGCTCGAGTACTCCACAGCTCTCCCCATCCTCTAAATTTCCCCCAGTTTCTACTGGTTAACATCAAAAAATCCATCCTAAAAAAGAATTTTATTTTATCCTGCTGCCTTGGATGAGTAATCAGCACTGCTGTGAGAAGGATGCAGTTTTCAATGATCAACATTTCATTGTCTAGTCAGAGGCAGAATGAATAGGTCAATGCCAGTATCAGAAGGTAAAAAATATGCCACACACACATATGCACACTCAGAGTTTTCCCTGTCCCTGACCAGGGCTGTGTGAAGTTCTGAGCACTCCAGCACAGCATAAAAGACTGTCCTGTGACATTTTGTTTATAAGAAGAACAGCTGAGAGTGCAGAAAAGCACCCACACAGATTTGCTTTTTCACATTCCTTCCAGGGTATTTTGGAATTGCAGTTCACACTTTTGTTTTGCATAAGCTGTTCAGCATCCCTGTCTCTGATTCGCCTAACGGTTCAGCACATATCTTAAGTAAAGTGATACACATTGCATTTTATTTTTCACACAGGAATCAAGACAAGGGGCTTTATATTATACTGTGCAGGCAACTGTCTGTATTTATCAGCATAGTTCCTTTGAAATCAAATCTATGTCATTTAGTGGCCAAATATCTGGCTGTATTTGAAATTCAGGTGTAAAACTTACTGCTGATGAGCATTGGAGCAGCTTTAAATAGTAAAAATTATATGAGGAAAATATGGATATGTTTTAAAACTTTTATAATTGAAGATCTACAACTCCCTTGCACTCTTTTTTTTCCTGTGTCTACCATAAAGAAACATCACTTTGCTGTACATAGTGAGATGCATATGTACTGCATCTGGAAAAAGGCTTTCTCTGAAGATGAGTGACAGAAATCCTAAGCTCTTATAGAACTGCAGTTTTATAGCAAATGTTAGAAAACAATCTCAGACAGGTTTTGATGTCCAGATTAAAATAGCAAGCTGTAAAGAGCGATGCTTCTTATTTTTTAAGTAATATTTTTAAGAAAAGGGAACAAGATTTAATGGACCTTTTTTATTCAGGTCTGAGATTGAAGTCTCCACTGCAAGAATACTTCTTATGCAACAACAATACAGAAAAAGAAATGCAGCCAAGAAAAACTGGACATAAACTTATTTTTTTTTTTTTACCCAGAGTAAAACATGTCTTGTCAGGCTGTCCATCTCAGAAAAATATCCCCCATTCTCCCCTGTTCTCCCCAAGGACCACTTGCCCTTGAACTCCCAGTTAGATAATGAGTTGCCCTACAGATATTCCTCTCACTGGAAAGCATATTTTTAGTTGTGTTTTAACAGATCCAGTACCTCATATTCAACCAACTCTCTGCACTTAAAATCAACAGAGAATGAAGAACCTACAGTTCACAGTATTTATACAGGAAAAGAAGGAGAAGTAGCTTTTCCTGAAAGAACCATCCTGGGAAAAGTGCACCATAAGAAGCTACAGCAGGTAATTCTTTTTTTCAGCTTGGCAAGGACACCTGGACAGAAATAGAGACCATTGTGATATGTAAACAGAAGTGATATCCACAAGCACTGGATTTGAAAGAAAATGTATCAAATTAGTCACTTGTGGAAGACGAGTCCTGTACGGGACCAAATGACCTCACATAACCTACATGGATCAGCTCTTCTCCCTGCACCATGTTCTAGGAACATGCAGTGCTACAGAATGAAATTATGAAATATCCAAAGGCTGCTGGGTGAAGCAAAGGCTAAAGGCAGAGTCAGAGTAGAAGCATGTTTCAGCTGCTGGTGAGCTTGGAAAGACATGCAAGATACCACATTTTCAAGGCAGGGTCAGCTCCAAAGACATTTTGTTTTAAAGATAGACTAATGACCTAGAGCATTCACAGATATACACTTACACAGTGTCACTAGAAATCTGTTTCTGTGTAAGGCATAGGTTGTTACCTCAGCACTAGCTATGCATGTCTAACCATGCTGAAGGGGCTATGCTTTTCTTCACAGGATAGCCTGAGCCTGGGGGATTTGGTACATTACCCTGTGGAGCCTTGAGGAGGAGAAGCTTTTGTGCCAGTGACAGCCACTCAGTCTTGTGTCAAGGACTATCCATTCAGCTTCTCCTCCAGTAAACTGCCAAGGTAAGGTCAGTGAACTCCACTGTGGTACACCAATGTGGATATTTTTTTAATGTTCGTGAGTCAATGCACCTAGCCAACCCTTTCCTTCCATCAGTCCTTATTCCGCTTTCCTAACCGTTTCTCCACCTCAGCAATTTGTTTAAAGACAGTCATGCTTCACTAAAAACTGCTGTAAACAAACCTTCGCGATGATGTAGAATGACATCCTCAAGATGTAAAGGATATGAACCAATACCCAGGCATAATTTCTATAGTTTCTCAGAGCAAAAGTGCCTCTCCCATTTTCCTTGGCTTCCTTCCTCTGTTTCATCCTTTCCCACATCAAATGCACAAATTTATCATTGACTGTTCTTTAGGGAATTACTGTTTCCAGCGAAGCACTGCAGTGACAGGCATGCTGTGCAGAGATGTTTAAAGATTTCCCAAAATGGCAGTGATGAGGACATTTCTAAAGGAAGGATGTGACCTATGAGGGGAAACATGCCAGGCTGCAATTTGCTGCAACACTAAAGTATCACTAAAACCACAACTCTCACCATTCTTCTCATTATTTTTAGATTCCAACCAACCCAAGACAAAAAATGAATGATTAACGTTGAAGCATTTTAGTGACAATATATTGATGACAAATTTTTATAGAGTCCTAAGGGTGTCTTTCTTGTAATTAAAGAGGGAGCCAAGAGATGCTNAAAAAAAAAAAAAAATCCAGCACAGACCATGAAGAAAGACAGCCATTACAAAACAAAGAACTTTTTTGGAGCATGGTATAAAAGCATTTCCAGTTGCAGAGCTGACTAGTAGAAGTCATACAATTATATTTAGCTTTATTTAAAAAATTTATCCTATAAGGAAAATTTTGAGCCATTCAAAGAGCTCACTAGTGTGAAAAATACAGGGCAGATTCAATCCTTTAAACACTATGGGTTGGGGCAGACTTCAAATCTACAGTGGAAATACCTCTTCACACAAGATTTGAGAAAAAAAAAAAAACACTTCCTAGTGGAATGCAGTGGTCATTAGTTTAGTCTTAAATGAGCTTTGCATGAGTGAAAGTCAACTGGCTTTACTGTTGCTAAAGCATGAAATGTGAATGAGAGATCTATAAAAATATGTTTCAGTATAATCAGTCAATTAAGCAATCTCATTGTTCAAACACTGCCAAATGCCTTGCAGTTATGAGATTTTGAACATCAATACAGTTTTTTAAAAGTCAGTATATTACTTTCTCCTCCAGAAGTTTATTCCAGTCTATTTCCACTGGAATTAGAGGACTCCTGCTGAGCACTAAATGCATGGAAACTGAGTATCAGGAAGAAGATCAAGCAGTTCAATCCAGCCATTAAGTCTAGTCATCACGAAGGATTCCTTTACTTGATGGGAAACCTCCAAACTCTTTGCTAGTGTGTCCAAATGAGGGCAGCTATGGTTACCTGAAATCAAAGTTACTAGGAGACAGAGCAGTTTCTCCTGGAAAGAGGTGTTGCAGAGACTCAATTAAAATATTTCAAATAAGGAAGGTCTATGGGAAGACTATCTGGTACAGCCTCTGGGTTCTCAGTCAGTACTAAACGGCTCCTACACATTAAATTAATTGCTGGTTCACTTAAAATTAATAAAATATTTCCCTAGCACTTCAGTCAGCTTGCCAGAGGGTGCCATTGAATCAACAGTCTAGGCTGAATTTTTAATAATTTCATGATGTCTGAAGCATCAAATATAAGGTATTGCAGGAGGTAAAATAAGCCCTCAAAGGCCCTGTTAGTTAGTCTTTATTAGGAAACAGATTAGGAGAAAGACTGGAATGGATTCCTTTCCCTAGTACATTGATGCAAATAAAGAATGAAACACTCAAGTGCAAAAACAATGCAAAATCCAAATCAGTCTCAGTGCTCTTTAAAACTGCTTTGACAATTCTTAAATATATGGCATCATTTTCCTTTTTGATCTCTTTTCTTAACCAGCTCTTACATTTACTGCATCTTTTTTTTCAGCTTTGTTGCTGTAGTCTCAGTAATTTACAAGAACAGCTTGTAAAGCACAAATATAGGCAGTAGGTAAAGGAGTTGGGCAGAGAAGAAAATAAAAATTACAGAGGAGGGGGAAGCAGAGCTCTGTCATTGCCGGCTGGGGGGGGATCTGAGATGTAAATAGTAAATATCATGATTCCTCTTATGCCTTTTGTGTTTTTAGCTAACTGACTATTGCTAATAGGAACCACTCAGAGAACTCAAATTAATTTTGGAAAGGATTTCAAGATTTTAAAAGTTAGATTCATTTAGATAAGGAAAAAAGCTCCAAGCATTGCAGAATTCTCTCCCAAATAAAATTCTGATAGCAATTTGGTTTTTCCTCATTCTATATTCTTATTTAAAATCAGAAGCAATTTCAAAAAGAAAAAGTAGTGTTGTAAGACAGTACAATATTATGAAGATATTTACATTTTCCCCGCCCCTTCTTCTACTCCAAATATTCTTCTCTCCAATATTTGGGGAAATAAACATAATTAGACACTTTAATTTGAAAAAAAAAAAAAAAAAGAAAAGTTATTTTCCAAGGCAAAATGGTCTGTCAATATTTTGTTTAAGATAGTTTATTGCTACTGCAAGTGAAAGTAGAACAACCAGAATACTCGCTGGCATGACATACATTGCTCCTAAGTGAAATATTCAAGCATGCATTTTCATGCAGAAATATTCTGGAGAATAGAAGGGAGTCAGTCAGGGGAAAAAAAAAAAAAAAAAAAAAAAAAAAAAAAAAGAGCAAGTAAAATTGTCTGACTTTCCACATTTCAGACCTATTGAGCTAGAAGACAATATGGTAGCCAGTATTTATTCCTGTGGACTAACATATAGTATACTAATGAACATGGGCTGTTCATTGACTGATGAATTGTACCAAACTCCTGCCCAGTGGTACTTCCCTAGGGATTGATAGTCATATAGCAAATCTGAATCACTTTGAAAAGTATGTTATTGATGTGAACCTCAAGCACTGCACCCTTTCAGAGGACAATCCCGTAGGAAAAACTCAGGATACTAAATTTCTGAAGGACCTTGCCATTTAGGCTGATGATGTAAGTCTTTCAATTAACATTCCAGTATGTGTGGGCAGTCCAATGACTTCAGGGACAAAACTCTATACACCTGCAGCACACTGCAGGGTCACAGTCACAGGGTTGTGTTACCACACAAAGTCTGCACTTTACATATAAGAAGCACTGAGTTTTCCACTAGAATAGCTTGATACAATTTTGATAACAGTTTTAAAAATAAGAGAATGCTCCAATATATCTCTGAAGTTTTAGTATTAGTTAACCTTTCACATTAAAAGCTGAAGATAAGGCATATGTGTATGGTCTGTGATTTACAAAAAGTCATTTACATTGCATTGGCAATCCTTGCTCTAGAATAAAAAGTCTAAAATGACAAAGGAAAATAGTAGTCACAGAAAGGTAACAATAAACAAATAAATAATCTTAATGGTAATCACCAGTAGCTCCTGTTAACTACAGACTCCTTCTCATTTTTTATTTGTTAATTCAGTTAATGCACTATACTCTTGTCCTTTAACAGCTACTACAAGTTGCAAGACACTGCATTTATGTTATTCTGCCCCTAATATTCAACTCCTTCTCTCTCTACAATTCATCCATGAGGTAAATCTCTTGGGTAGGTAAGAGATTTAGCCTGGTAGAACTACCTTACTCTTCCAACGTAGCAGGCACCTCCATCTACCACATAAATCTCTGGCAGGTCTCAAAACCTTTGGTTAGCTCCCACCTAATCTCATAAATCTCTACGTTGCTGTCAGTATGCATTGCCAAATCTGCCTGGCCACTGACACCACCCAACGACTCATAAGATGCCTGGGGGTTTGGCTCAGCTTCTCAAACAGATTCTCATAGTTGGTCGGGAGAATAGTCTAAAACTTGTCATCTGTTAGAGTGGGCAGAACTAGAATAGGCCAGCAACATGGAGCAGACCTTTGCTGACACTACAGGCAAGCATCTGGGAGTACAGGGAAAATAAGTAGGTATTTGCCCTAAATGAGAGGTCCTAAATAAGGATTCAAAACCCAGTGTGGAGTAGAAACTGGACCTGAGACCTTTCATATCCCACAGAAGAGCTCAAAACGGTGTATTCTCTTTGAGTAAAACAGTTACCCTAACTGCTCTATTACTTTACTTGAGTAATGACAGAGGAATAACTTGAGGCTACCATGAAACTGGTGAATGTCATAATCACTGGGCTATAGAGTCAACCTCTATCTTGTTTAATGAATATTTAATAATAACACTTGCTTTCCACACAGAGATGTCATGAGGAAAAAATTATTTTAGCTTGATAGGTGCTCAGATACTCGACAAGAGAAACCACCTAAAGTATAATCAACTGTCCAACAGATCTAGGACATCAGAGACTAGAGGTTAACAGGATTGTATTTTCATTTGGATAATGAAAAAAAGAGAGTAATTCCTTCAGTAAAAAAATGAGAGAAAAAAGAAACAAAGAATAAAATATTAAAACAGAGAAGAATGGAGTTTTCAGTAAGCAATTTAACAGGGATGAAATTCTGGTTAACAAACAAACTCCCCTTTTATGTTTCAAGCTCTTCACCATTAGCTGAACTCTTCATTGCAAGCTGTTCAGCTGACAAGTGCCTTGTTACACTTGTGAGAGAATGCAAGGATTTTAAGAAAATGTCTCTCTTCAGCTCAGCTAAGCAGGCTGAAAGTTCAGAGGGTAGGAAACCATTTACCATCTGAATAAACTGCAAAATGCCTTTGAAAATTGCATTTTTAATTACAGTTGACATTTCTGAGCCTCCTGCTGATGGTATCTCTCTAAAAGGAAAAAAACAAACCAAAACCAAACTGAAACCAAACAAAAAAACAAACACAAAACAAAAACAACCAAACAAACAAAAAACCCCACCCGGATAATTTGAGACAGAGAAAACACTATAGGAGAGACTGTAAAAAGTTAACAAGGAACTACTGATAGAGGCATTGAGTTCACACTACCATTCACCAGTTTTGTCTAAACAGCTCTCATGAACTACTGAAAGTCATCTCATATAAAATCTCTGAATTAGTAAAGCAGCAGTATTTCTGATTTCCTGGGAGTTCAAGATCAAATTCTAACTTCAGCTCAGCTTTGCAATTGGATTACCATATTATTCCATCACCTGTGATCCAAATGTCTGTCTTCCTGTGGTTCCCTCAGTGTCAGGGACACACTTCACACTGCTGAATACATTCAATGGAATGAGAAATTGCCTTACTCTGCTTCCCTCTTGGAGGTAGAAAAACTGAATATGGAGAGGAAGGAGAATCAAGGGAAAATGAGATATGTTGTCTGAAGCCCGGTTATTTGGGACTGAGAGGACTCTCACTGCAGTCTGAACCTAGAGGATTGCAATTGCAGCACTAGGCAACCTTAAAAAAAAAGAAGGCCTACTGACTGTGTAAATCACATTTTCTTACCCTTGTTTTTCAGTTACCAGACCAAGGGGTAGAAAGTCACACGTAAAGTCTGACATGCCTGAACAACCTAAAGAAGACCCCATGCTAAAACACTCAAAGCTTTTCCATTATTTCCCTTTGGCAAAGGTAGAAAATTTTACCGGCTGCCGAGACTTCCCTTCCTCCACAAAGGAAAAGCCCTGAGCACTGTGGAGTCTATAGGACTTTAGATAAATTTTTTGTCATGTTTTCACTCCAGGGTCTAACATCCGCTCAGTTTAACCTGGGAAAGTGCACTGCTGTGACACCAAAATTGAGCCTATTGGCTACAAACATTCTAGTAGATGAAAACCTGCTAGGCAGTACTCCCAGTTACTGAAGCTTGATTGTCTGTGATGAAACACTGTTAGAACAGTGCCTGAAACACATTTGGCCTATGTTAGCTCCTAAATGATACCCAGTTTATTATATAAATACAGCCAAGGACTTTACATAAGATATAATTTACATGTAGCTACCTGATTCTGAAGGCTATGAGAGTTTCCTTCAGTGGATGCTCCCATTTGTTACAGTTGCGCTCACTAGTCCAGAACTTCACAGAATCATTAGATTCACTAGAGAAGACATAGCAGTGAAGGTTACTTATGTCATTGAATTCTTGCATAGAGATGCCTCAGAACTGAAACAGTTATTTGTGATGCTCACCTTGCTCTAGTCTGTTCAATTCAAAGTAATCTTTCTTTGGTTTTAACTATAAAAGTATCCTTCTAGTAGCTCTAACACTAACTATTAACAGAAGCCAACAGTCTCACACGTATAGCACATGATTTTGATCTTCATCAAACTCGGTGTCAAAGAAAAAATGCTCCTTTGATGTAGCTACAAGTTAGTAGGAGTGATTAAACAGCATGAATATGAACAGCACAGAGCCATATGCATTGGATCTGTTCCCAGATATCTATACTAATTTGATCATAACCTCATCACCATCTATTTCCTCCAAATACAGATAATTAATTTATTTTAAAGAAGTTATAACTGCCTGGGAACTGGGAATGTGATATATCTGATCTGCTAAGAGCTTTGTCTAGTCCAGTCATACGCCTCCGTTGACAACCAACATCAGTTAAATGTATGAGCAATTACTGACAACCATATATTACATAAACTGTGCCTCCACATTGAGTTCATATATGATCTTTAAGAGTCAGAAATTGGTATCAAGCATGGAAATCAGATTTTAGCAGTTTTCTATACTTATCCTTCATTGTAACATTTCAAGGTATTAACTGGAGCCTTGTAAATGATCAGTCGCAAAATCTTGAGTGCTAACAAATCATTTTTAAGCTAGACAGATGAAAACTTAAGACAGAAATTGAGATTTCAAATCAGCATATTTTAAATGACCTATAACTCAAAACTTCTTGACAGCATGCTTTTGGACTTTGCAGGAATATTTCCTTTCTTCCATAGGAATTGTGGCAAATTTTTGGCCAAGTTAAGATGCTAATTCAGGAAAGCATCACTATTCAAAAAGGATGTAAGCATATGCTCAACTTGAAGCATGCACTTGAGTCTCTTTGACTTAATGATAGGATCTAAGCACATATTTACATTTAAGCACATGTCTGAGTGCTTTCCTCCATAGAGACAGATTTGGGTTTGTGCTTCAGTGCTTTCACTGTCTAATTTTCCAAGACAAAGCTAAAGGTGGAGATAAAATAGTATGTTAGAATGGAAGCTGCTTGCCAGGCTAAATGCATGTAGAAAATCAACCTCTGCAAAATTATATGCAAACAGAAAGGTGCATAGCTCATTAGCTGGGCACTGAGGAGGAAAGAGGCAATGAGCCTGCGAACTGTGATCCCAGCTCACAGAAATGACAAAGCTGGGTCTTTTAGCTGACTGAAGAAGTGATGGGAGAATTAATATCAAACTTGCAGCAACCTTAGCTGAATCTGAATTTAAAGCAAGAAAGGAAATAGTAGTAGGCACTTCTTTGGATTTGAGTCAAGCTTAGAACAAGATAGGTATTATGTGGGGACAAATAGCCTCAGGCTACCAGTGACTGCTGTTGCTCTGATTACTCTTGAAAAAGGTGCAGGATTGTGACAGTAGGACAAGGAGAGAGCGATATCTGGAAAGATGCCAACATTATAATTTTCTGTCTCATTGTGACTTTGAAATACCTCCAGTAATATGGAATAACACATTCCCATAAGAGGATTCACAGCACTTCTGTTTTTGACAAAATGAAGGATCAATGGTAACTAGAAGATCTAGTAATTTTGAGATTTTTTTCCTCCTTCCACACCCCATCCCCTCCACCCTAAGACATAGTAAAGTCAAAAAGCCTAGAATCTAAAGTTCTTCTCTCTTCATGAAATTGTTTATGTGTTTTATCAGTTTTGTAGGATTTCTCCTCTACTCTTAACTGCAAGAATTGAGTGAAGCTATGACTGATTGTACTGGGGTATCAAGGTGGCATAGATAATGTAGACATCTTGTTCATGTGTCTCCAGAAAAATTAGGACTCAAAAATTTCTTCACTCTGACATGCAGACCCAGTTAGTGATTCAGGTATACACTCCATTAACATATAGTCTTATAAAACACTCATTCTGGCTACATGGAAAATAAAGAAAAAATAATAATTTAACTTTGTCAACTGCATCATGCGTAAGAGCAATACATAAATTAATCCTAGATAGGTAATGTAAATAAGAAAGAAAACTGCTGAGATAGGACAGGAAAGTATGCACTATGAACCATTGTAGCAATTCAGCACAAATGCTACTGATATTTCTAAGGCGGCCTACAAAGATGCCTTAGACAAGATTTAAAGTGTCTGAAGAGTCTGAAGAGAAGCAGTAGCAACATTTCTTGCTCCTCACAACTGGCCATTATCACCCAGATTAAGTGAAATTACTGTTGCTCATGTACTGTTGCTCATTGGCCATGCAGAAGGCAACTACATCAGGATAGAATATGTCTTTTTTGAATCCAGTGGCCAAGCATTGAATTATTTGGAGCGAATTGACTTATTATTGTTAATATCCTTCATTGGCTAGTATTTGTAATACTTTGGGGGGGTTTTGATATCTTTATAGTATTTATTCTGTAAGGGACATTGAAAGCATTCTTTTCTAGTAGAGATATATGTATAGAAATATTCAATTATGAAACTGATGATATCCCTTAATGACATTTCCATACTTAGCTCTTTACTCTGAATATACTCTTGTATGTTTTCAAACTAGAAAGATGTCTCCCCAGAGAACACAGTACAATAATCCTAAAGGCTTGACTGATTAAGATAGGCCAGACTGAAAAGAGTCTGGAGATAGTATAAGGAAAATATAGCATAGTATTTTTAATAAAGAGTATGCATGCTGAGTAACCTCAACTGAACAATATACGGAATTGTTCTCCTAATCTTATTGCACAGCCTGTAGCATATCCTTCTAGAACTAGAGAACATTTGCTTCTGAAAATAAATATTTTTTTCCACCATGAATCATAGCTGAGCTGCAGACCAATATCAGTATTTTAGATGAAGTAAAAAAAAATCATGTCATAAATACAGAAAATGTCATGAAAGAGGAGTATGTGCTAAAGCTAAAATATATAAATCCTATTAAATATATATATTACATTTCCTTTAAAAATTGTCATCTTTCATATCCATCAACAAATCAGACTGAGATGCAATATGTAGCAATAACTGGACAGTCTTGTCTCGGTGCATCACTCAGACATTTCATAGCTAGACAAAATTAATATAAAAAGATTATTTTAAAGGATAAACAGAAGGAAGCTTATTAAAATGAACTAGCGATAACTGTTCATCTTAAACCCACATTTTCCTACTTAATTTGCTGTTTTAAGTGCATCTGGAATTAATTTGAATCAACAGGGTAGGATACGAAAGACAGCAATGCAGTAATCCTCCTTCATTCACTAAGAGAAACTTCACTGGAGAGGCCTTCTCAATAACAAGCTATAACATAAGCCTAAAAGTATAGACATGCAGCGATTTAAAAGGAATTATTCAAGAAATTTGATTACTAGGCTTGACGGAGACACATTTATTTTTATATCCATTGTACCAGCATGCTTATATACTACATTTTTAAGGCTGAGCTGATGAGAAGGAAAATTTCATGAGTAAATCAGGCATTACACAAGATTCTTGGATAAACTAGCTAACAGGGAAATACCAGGAAAAAGATCAAACCTCTAACAGAAACTGCTTTTAAGGATCCATATCCTGTTCTGGTGCAACCAACAGACATCTTCCACTCCCATGCACTGGCAGCTCAGAATCACCTCTGATACTAGAAGTATCCCACTTATAGCATGACGTGCAAAAGCAGTGTGCACATATATTTAGTTTTGTTGAGTACAAGCAGTCATTCAAGAGTTGGAGACAACCACATGTGCATAGTGTTATGAAAAAATACTCAGATTCCATCTTGCTATGTCTTTACCTCTTGGTATACAGTTAGTTCCCATGCCACTTTTGGACATTTGGACTACGATGCTGTGTGCAGTCTCGGCTGGATACAGTCTGGAGAGTTCACCCCATGAGAGTGGAGAGTACTCAGACAGCTTTAACAGCAGTGAAAATGAAAGGTTCCTCCACATAATTATTTCAGACAGAAACTTCAGCTACAGTTCTTGGGGAAATTTCTTTCTCATCTAACTAACTAGAGAGATTAAGATGACCAAATGTCTAAGTTTATCTTATCTCAGACCTCATAAATATAAATCAATCTGTCCCCTTTTTGTACATCATGAAGTTTCTATGATGACCCTATTCCATAGTTAGGTGATGACTAAAAGCAAGACTATCCTTGGGTCCTTAACTCTCAAAGGAGGATGTACAGCCCTCTTTGTTTAATCTTTCCATTCATGCTGTTTCCTTGATTCACAACCACCTCAGTACACTAGGTCTATATTATGCTAAAGTGACTTATGGTCATATTAGCTTTGAACTGGAAGAACTGAGAGTATGTTTGTATGGCACTGAGCTGAATGAAAGAAAGGCATATCAATCAGGATAGACTGCTACTGATAGAGGAAGTTAGTACTAGTGTTATCCTTTTAATTCTGTTTTTTTGATGATTTTTCTCCCTCCCATCCCCTCTGTGGTGGATTTTGGGTGGGGGCAGGGTGAGCGGTGGGGACGCTTGGCTGGGGCAGCCCTGCTCTATGTCCCAGAGTCCCATGCTCTTGCCATGGGACCCAGCCCTGCTCTTCTCCCAGGCCCCATGCTGTGGGCAGCCGTGGCCATGCTGCTCTGCACTGCCATGCTGCTGTTGCTGCCTTCTGCCCACGGCAACCAGCCCCGGAGGAGCAGGGGAAGCGTGGCTGGGGCAGACAGCGATGGTTGGCCCAGGGGGTGTTTCCAACAGTGTTTGGTCGATGACAGGTTTCTGGACCAAAACTCTCTGTCTCTCTCGGCATAGACTGGAGGAGGCAGTGTGGCTTCACCTCCAGCGTCCCTGCAGCAGCCCTGCTGCAGCCCGCTGGTTCCAGCTTGGACATCCATGGAGGGAGATGATGCCCACAAAGGTTTTCTTCCCTTTGAAGGAGCTGGTGAAAATGCATGCCGGACTACATCCTGCCAGGGGTCATGGCGGCCATTGTCCTGTGACTGCAGAACTCACTCACTCATCCCTCAGCCCCCCCTTCTTCTGCTGGACAAAGAGTTAAAATTGACCCAAGTGGGAGAAGGTGTTTCTTTGTGTTTCACTACAGCTTTTCAGTTGTTCTTGAGTTATTGCTTTGTGTTCTGAGATGTATGACGTGTGTGTGTGTATATATATATATATAGATATATAATATATATTCTTTTTTAATAAAAGAGCTGTTGTTCCTCTTTCCATATTTTGTGTTCTCTTATCTTAAAATTTTAATTGCACTATTTTCTTAAAACCAAGACAATTAGACACTGAGACTAGAACACATTAACATCACCATGACATGTAAACCTGCTTGTTCCTATAAGCATTAGGTTTGAAATCGAGATCACTCTCCAGTGCACAGGTAATACAAGATCCTACTCTTCTAATATCTAACCGACAGTCTGCTGCGTGTAGGGACACCACTCAGATATCCACCAAATATGAAGTCCCAAGCTTACTTTCCAAGACTAAAAGATTAGCTTCTGAAACTTCAAAAACCACTAACTGGAGCAAAACAATTTGTACAGGTGAATTTCAATTTTTCTACCAGACACCTGTTATGTGATCTTAAAGCTTATTTTAATATATCATTGCAAAACAACTCATGCAATTTTAATTTTTCACTCTCCAATATGTGAGTTTTGCATCAGCTTTTGGCACTGAAAATGGGTTTGGATGACAAAGTAATGTCTGCAGTGAAACATGTTTCCCTTCCAGTATGTCATTTTTTATGTGAATAAAATCTTTGCTATCAGATGCTGGAGTGCTCAGTGTTTAAGGTAGTGTTGCTGTGAGCAAGAGTGAATGGAAGCATATGGAGATCAATTGAGTTATTCATAAGGTGCCACCACAACAAACTAAGCAGGCCACCTGCTGTTTCACTGCCTCAAAAGACTTTTCTCTACAACTCATTCTAAAATAATTTGGTGGCAAAGCTGGCACTGTAGTCAGACTATAAACTGGAAATTCAGCAAAATGGTCACCAGGGTTGTGCAGGTAGGGTTGTTTATATACATACATTCCTCTGTGTCTTTTTTGCATACATGTTGACTGCACAATTCAGCAACACTGTGTTACAGCTTTAGAGAAAAACAGTATGCAAAAATAAACAATTCAGGAATTAGAGCTCTTACAGCAAATTTACATTGATCACTTTACAAATCTGCACATTTTACAATATATGTTAGATAATAAAGTGGTACAGTTAACAGAGGACAGAACATATCTAACAAGGAAAGCAGTAATAGATTGCATTGCATTATGTAGGACAGATTTCCTTTAGCATCTTCGCCTCAGCTCCATGTTCCGTGTATTATCATTTTCTGCCTTTTTCTGGCTAGCTTTATCTTGTGCTTGCTTTTGGCCTAGGAACTGCTCAGTTGATGTAAGATGTTTCTCATTTCCTGAATCTCTTTATGGGTGGGCTGGGATCTTGGGGCAGAGAACCATAGGATAATTTAAGTTTGAGAAGACCTCTATTATGGTCTAACCATTAACTCAGTGCTGCCAAGTCCACCACTAAACCGTGTCCCTAGGTGCCACATCTACACATCTTTTAAATACCTCCAGGGATGGTGACTCAACCATTTCCCTGAGCAGCCTGTCCCAGTGCTTAAGAATTGGGAATCTGACAGATTTTCAAGTTTCCTCAGTCCCTCTCCACACCACACTGTTTTTCTCTAAGCTCTCAAGCTCCATGTCTAAACAGCTTCTTCCAGACTTCCAGAGCCGTCACCTCTAAAGGGTGCATATAGTTGGAAAATGCTGTTCTCTCATATGCATCATCCTTTCAAAATGTAGCACAGGCTAACAGATCATGGTTTACCTTCAGGCACGATTCACTAAGGTACTCAATAGTTTTAGGCTTTTGCTTGAGAGCCTTGCTCAATGGAGCCCCTAATCCTTCATTGTGAATTTAAGAGATGAGTGTAAAAGATATCTCAGGAGCTCTAGGGTGGCCTGCCCTATTTTTAACCACCACCAATGGAGTCAGCCTCTTCTCTGCTTCCTCAGTACTCTTTATTCCCATTCATCCTGTCACTCTCATGACACACATGTGCTCTATACACTATGCACATTTCCCACCTCTTGAATGCTTCCTTGTGTTTCGTTTCCCACCTCTTCCACCAACAACTTGCTTCTCAGTCTTATTTATTCTTCCCAGCTCCTTTGCTGCTTAGGAACTCGNGATTAAATGTATGTGAGAGCGGTTGTCTGTGCTTTCAAGCCGTGCCAATGCTACAATCCTGTCCCACTCAGCACAGGCTGCCTAGAGAGAAACACACTTTTAGGAGTGGGGGAAATTAGATGCTAAATTCTATCAAATCTGCAGGAAGCACACAAACTGCAGGCTTCAAAAAAGTTCAAACAGAGCAATGGTGTGACTGAACTCCTAACTAGTGTACTGTAAGAGTATTTTTCATCTTAATTGTTATCAAGCTATAGGAAAACACTGCAGTGTTCGCAGCTGTACTGTACAAGCTCCCCCAGTCAATCAAAGCCAGCCCTCAAACTCCCTTTTATTTATGCTGGAGTGTGTTGTGTTGTTCAGGGTGGTTATCACTGTCCAAAGAAATGTTTTATTTTCCTCTGTGTGTTGTATTTTTCAGATCTTTAGCTGGACTATTACAGCCTCACAGTGGGCTGTCAAAACAACTCAATCTATGCTGACTAGCTAGAGAGAAACATATAGTTTCCATCCAGCACCTCTAGAGTAACAGTTCAAATAGGGAAGCATCAGGGACTGTGGTCTGAATATCAGAGGATAGCCAGGATTAGAAGCCTTAAAAAAAGACTTCTGTGGGTAATAAATTATTCATAGCTTCAAACTATCTTAGATAATTAAAATTGCCTGCTTTCAGCAGATATGCCATCTACTACAATGCTTCCCCCTTCTCATAGATCTGATTGACACTATCTCTTTCAGATAGCTGTATTCACACTGTGTTTATAGATTTGACAGGTGCACTGTGCATACCCTATGCAGTATGACTTGCTTGTGTGTGTCTGTGCGTGCATGCACAAAAAAATTTATACAAGTGAAGTCTGCTATTGTGATAGGAGGCTGACAGCAAGTATACTAAAATACAACAGGTTAGGTTGAACCTAATATGCCATAGAAACAGAATATCATGTAGATAAAAGTCCATAGCAGGCACAGTGCAGGGAATAAATAGCAAATGCTATGATGGTGAGAAAGAAGCAAGTAAAATTCTCTATTCTACAGAAGAAGCTGACACCAAGCATGTTACAATACCTATTGACAGTAACATGAAGCTGAATTTCTTTATTGAGGTAATGTCAGATTACACTGAGATTTGGTTTGATGTTCCCTGAAGTCTGTTGAAGTATACACAAAGTGGTTTTACTTTTTCCTGATTCTCTTTGCAAACCACACATGGAAGACTCATTCTTTGCAAATGACTGTGTGCTAAGAGTGATAGCACTGTACCACATTGTTCCTTGGCAATTCGAGATATCATTTACTAACCCCTGAAAATGGAGAGAGGGAATGTATTTTTCCAAATCTTGGTCCTGAACTTCTGACTTGCAGAAAAAATTATGAATTAGGAAGACTTTTCAATTCCTAAAAGAAGTATAGCAATTTCAGTGTGGAAGACAGAAATTTTTCTACAGTGAAAAAGTAGTAAAATATTTTAATATCATTCTGTACTACACAACCTTCAAAACTCATATTACTTCCATTCTTAAGTGTCTATAAAAAGAGAGGTTCTACAATAAAATTAAATCGCTGTGTGTAACCTAGTGAAAGCATTGGTTGAAAAGAGTGGGTTATGATATGCTTGCAGACAGAAAGAAATCATAATTAAATAAAATTACATGCTTATATCAACTGAAATTATCATTTGTACTATATGTGCTGTTCTCCTGACTATCTCGGGCAGCTTGTGGAGAAGACTTTGGTTTTAATTTATTGTATTATTTTTAATTGAAGCAAACCTTTGTGATTTATTAGGTTACAGTGGCTTCTCATACAATACGATGATGTCATATCTCTAAAAAATAGTAGTTGTTTCCATTAGGTTACACTGGCTTCTCATACAATAAAATGTGATGATGTCATATCTCTAAAAAATAGTAGTTGTTTCCATTAGGTTACACTGGCTTCTCATACAATAAAATGTGATGATGTCATATCTCTAAAAAATAACAATTGATTTCCCCTTTTGCTGAGGTCTTCTAAAAGTTCAAGCAGGATGGCAAAGGAAAGCTCAAGGCAAAACAGAACACAATTTTCAAAAAATAGGAAGCATTCAGTGTCTGCAAACTTTATCTGTCCTAATTCTCAGACTTTTTTCACAAAGAGGAAATACCTCTTACTTCTAAGGTTAAGAGTAGATCTGCTTCTTATTTCTTTCAATTTTTTTAATTTTTTGCTCTACAAGTGAATGGAAAAAAGGCTATCAATTATGAAGAGCAATAAGCATTGAAAGCTACCTCCCAAACTGATATAAAATAAAGAAAGAAATATTATAGTCTTGAAAAAAAAAGTGACATCAACAAACTGGTAGTGGGTGGGTTGAATTTAACCTAACTAGTCACAGGAACAACATATCAAATAGATGAAAATCCATAATGGTCAGGGACCAGGGAATAAATAACAAATGCTATGATGGACAGAAAGAGACAAGTTATTTTCTTTGTATACGGGACTGGAGAATTGACTGTATTTGAATATTAGACTGTGTACTGTCTATCCCCTTAGTGTCAAGGCTATATGTTATCCATTATAATCAGAAATCATCTTTTCATAATAGAATTACAAGGGAAGTCTTCATGCAAGTACAATAATACAGCTGAAATACATTGTCATTGTGGGAGCTTTACCATTGTTAAGAGAGTCCTCTAAGTTCTTTAATATAGGAAATCAAAAACAGTGGTAAGAGTAACCTTTGAAAGAAATTAAAGACTACACCAAAAGGAACCTAGTGTGTGCCACAAGATGACAACTGCTGTTCTGCTAATCTGAACTATTTGTGTGACAACAGTGAGTGTCAGAACTACTACAAGATTATTTAACTCATACTTCTATAAGTTAAGGTCATGTTTGATCTCTGCTTCCAGATGTGCTTACACACAGCTTTCAATGGATCCAAATTATGGGCCAGATCATGAAGTTATCAGACTGACCCTTTCCTGCTAGTAATACAGAACTCATCTCAGAGATTTTCTGGCTGAATAGGTAACCCGAATTTATGTAGACCTCAGTAGTTCAAAGTTGGACTGTGATGCTAGTTCAGTGTCTGAAGCTCACTGGCACAGAAAAATGTTCATCTTTAATTGTATTATTCTGAAACACTGTTCACTACATAACATACTGTATATATGTTACCTGTAAATTAAAGTCCATTATTTACACATTGAGAAGTTGAGAGACAACATTTTGTAAGTCTTAGAATAAAACCTATTTCCCTGGATTCATACAGTTTGCCTCAACACTATCTTCTGCTCTGAGCAACAAAAATTAAATAAAATAAGCTAAAATACACTTCATGCAGTCCTTTACCCCATCATCCTACTCCAAGACAAAATTAGGAAGAAACTATTTCTTTACCACAAAACATTTGTCTAATCTGCTCTTAAAGATCATCAGCAAAGATTTGCCCCTCTATCTAGATTTTTTTTCATAATGAAAATAACCTGACCATTTACAATTGCTTTAATTGATACATAATTTTAATCTCCCCAGCTGAAAACAAAAGTCTTTTTTTCTGACACATTGGGCACAGAGAACTGTTTATTCCCATTCTGTTTATATCAACCCTTTTTCCATATTTTGTATCATAAAAGCACATGCTTTCCATTTCTGCCCTTCCTTCTTTTGAATGAACTACTTTCACATGTTCTGTCCTTGATCACACAACATCCCCTTTAGTCTCTTGAGTCTCTCCCATTGAACTACCCCTTTCTACAGATACAGTATCTAAAACTTGACACTATATTTTGGTCTGAGATCTTTTCTCTGGTATGGCAATATTCTAAAAGGGCACAGGTGACTAGATAATCTATTTAAGTTCTCTGTGTCCCTCCTGCCTCTTCCTAATTTGTTTAATTTTCCACTCTTTAACACTAGAGAAGGGATAACAAGTTGTGCAATGATGTAATATGCTGTTGCACCAGTGTAGCAGACATAAGCAACAGGAAATGCTAAAAACACATCTTCCTATTTTCTTTCCCAACTCAGTCAAGATTCTAAGTAAAATTGAAGGGACAGCAAGCCAGGTTAAGGCATAGAACATGATTCGTTATCACAGGCCAGACAGAGGTAAAATGGGACAATGCAGAAGAATGACAACAGTGCTTTTTGAGGTGTTACAGTTGTGTGTGTGCTGATGGACAAACTCTCCCCAAAGAGAGATGTGAGTTGTATGTGTGTTGTCTAGAGGTCCGATAACTTTGGCATAACCAAAGTCATCAAACATGCAGACAAAAATGACAGATGTTCAGAGCAAGCCATGGACAATGGAAGGCACACAGGAGTCTCTCTGACTGGGGAGGAGAGGGACTGTGGGGAGCCTGCCATTCAGAAAATAGGTCATTTCCCAGTAATCAAAAAAGGCTACAGCCAGAGAGACTGAGAGTTCTTTTAAAGCGGGAAAGACCAGAAAGCACTTTCTAAAATTCCCTGGACAACTGTCGTTTAGTGGCAACACTAAGGAAAGGTTACTGCTCTCCCCAAGGCAATGCTCAAACCCTATAGCCAATTCTTTTCAACCCCAAAAAGCCCTGCAGACCTCATACACCTCCACAGGTGTGTAAGTGCCATTGAAAAATGGCTGCATCAGGGGCTCAGCTAGAAAAAGGATGAAATGAGCTTTCCTACAGTGCCATAAAGATTTAGCAAAGATAAGAGCTAGTAGGAGTTGATAGCATTATTAAGAGCCAGCTCCTAGCCTGCTTGACTTCTTGTGCCATTATGATTGAGTCCAATAGAGTGAGGCATACCTCAGTTCAGGGGACAGTTTGGCCCCCAGTGTCTCCTCTGAACTTTTTGTCCTGGCCTTCAGGACTACTACCTGGCTGTGTCTGCAGAGCTGGAAGAGAAAATCTACCCCAACAGAAAAATTATTCAAATAAAATAAAATCCAAGTAAAAAATGAGAGAAACCCCCAAATATTGCATACTACAGATAATCCTTTTGATTTGTTTTTGATGAAAACAAAAAAGAAAATTACTGTAATTTCCGCTTTCTGAGGAAGTCTGTTGGATCAGTCACTGGATCTGTAGGCAGCACACTTTCTCTTTTGCAAACTATTAGCCTTTCTTTGTTTCCACCTTGTGAAAAAGTTAATAGCCAGTTCTGGTGAAATTTGCTGACAATACGCAGATACCTTCCAGAGGCATTGTCTATGATGCACCAAGCTTTAATATTACTGAAACATGGGAAGAATCTGTGGAATTTGTGGCTCAAAAAACCCCTCCATCCAGACAGTGTTACTCATCCACTGAAGTCTGTAACCCGAGAACTTGGTTAGACGGGAGTGAGCTGGGCAGACAAAAATGAAGATACATTTATCAGGACATTTTCACAAAGTATTGAATGGAATAAATTATAGCTATGGTGCCTTGGAAGTTACTTTCTGCTGCAGGATTATTAAAAACAACTGTTTTTCTCTGACTTCCTACTAAGCAACATTATTATGAGAGTACATCTAAGGTGGACCATATGGACCATATGAAGAGGATTCATAAGAAGTAACTCTGATAGCTGCAATTCCCAGGCACAAATTATGGCAAGGAGAAAAATCCTGGTCAGAATGACTGCTTGTACAGTAACTGTAAGCAGAATATCACAAGCAGAGTTGAAGACCTTTTGAAAATGTGGCACCTTGTTTTATTCCTCTCTTTCTCAGATGGGGAGTATGTTGCTAATTACGTACTGGACTTCATAGCATTCTACTGAGTAGTAAACTTGGTTTTCTGACATCTGTTATTGTACTTTTATGAGACTTAATCTTTTAGAACATACTTTGCTGTCTCAGACAGGTATATTAAAACTTTTTTTCTCTGAGAAAAAAAACAGAAAAGGAGAAATGAGTTGGGCATTTGAGTTCTTCTCTAACAGGTTTCTGAAAGCACTGGATCTTTCAAAAAAACATTCCAACAGTTACCTTTTCTCCAAAAGGCATATGGTCTCATAGAATAAAAATTTATTCTGTCCTTTCTTGATGGGGGTGATTTTTGTAAAGTGCTGTTGCATTGTGTTTAAGGGTAGATTGCAAAGGCAAACAGGAGCAATTAGTCTATCATTTGGGAGGCAAAAATAGACGATGACACGATGCTGGGAGTAAGGACATTAATCATGAGAATTTTGGCAAGTGTAGTTACACAAATACCTAGTTGTTGAAAAAGTGGATGATAGTACAGGTTCTAAGAATATTTTTCTAGGGGAGAGAAAGTAAGTAACAGTTATTCCCAACTTGGGACGAACAGACGCAATTTGCAAGGAATCTTCACATGCAGAAAAATGAGGTGTGTAGGAGGAAGAATGCCTATTTTGGGGATCAAGATGAGAAGACTTCAAAATCTAAGATTGAAGAAAGTTGTCAGACTCTTCACCTCCTTAAATTGTTATTCTTTTTCTTGTAAGGCATGTAAGACTATCACAACTCCTCTGTAACTTGAAAGTAACTGAAATAAGAAAGAAAACTCTCTAAGCAGTATTTGTTCTCAAACGAGTTTGCAAAGCCTATTTAAATTTGATCTTAAGCAATTGGACACATCCATGAATACTCTCTCTACAGGTTTTGCATCCCATTGCTGCATAAAAATACCCTGATGTCAAAAGCTAATTAAAAGTCCTATAATCTCTTTTGATTAGATTCAAAGGTTAAACAGTGAAAGTTAGGCGCACTCTGTATGCATTTTACTTAATTCATTCGTTACTGAGCAAAATATATTTAATCTCTTAATTTGAGGTATACACAGTGTAAACCATGCATTTCATAGCAAATTTAACCTTAGAATCATACAAAATTTTCTCTCAAAAAAATTCTTCTATAATGATTCTTTGGTGCTTAAAGCCATTCATCCTTCAGGCTCCTCCTTCATAAAACCAAGGCCTAGAATAGTCATTGTGTAGTTATTACTAATATCAAGCTAATGATGTTGTGGGTTAGCTAAGGTTTGTAAAACTTTTCCGTTTATTAATCATATTTTAAATAAAGGATCTTTACCTTCCCCCCTCCTCCCTTTCTCCCCCCTTCCCCCACCTGTTGTCCTGTTTTGGTCTATGTTTCTTCTTCAGATATTCATTTTCTGGGTAGAATATAAGGACCTTGGAGAGTTAGTATTTTTAAATAAAAGTGTATCATTTGAAAACTTAATTATTTTGGTAGTGAAAAATGCTTATTATGAAAATCTAATTAAAAGAAAACAATTTTCATTTTCATTATCTTTCATAACTGTAACACACATTTATGAGAAAGCCAGCAGTAGCAATGGGTTATGCACTTTTAAGGAATTAAATTTCCTACTCGTCTGATTTTGTTAGACTAATCAATTATACCAGGAATTTAATAAAGTGGACAGTTAAAGGAATTTAATCTATTTTCTCTAGAACAAACAAGATTAACAAGATTAAGTTCAGATTTGAGAAAAATATTTAAAAGATAAGCTAAACTAGAAAGTGAAAAAAGCCCTTGTGATTCCTAAGCAGTCACATAAATAAAGGTAATAATTAAAAAAAAAAAATAAAAAAAAAAAAAACAGAAAAAGATAAAAAAACACCAAAGGTTAACAGGCAATATAGGAGTAATTTCTTTTCTCATAAAATAATTAACCTTTGGAAAAAGCTTCCTGTCAACACAGAGACTTTTACTGTGCCATTTAAGGAACAATGCACATTCATGAAAAATGAACAATAGGGAAACTTAAATAAGCATTTGAAAATCAAACATCTTAGACATAGGCAGTTCCTGTGAAAAAGGCTCTTTGCAGTGTAGAAACCAAACCATTTTCTCTATCTCTTGACAGGGAAAACAAACTGAACAGGTATTTTATAAGTAGAAGAAAAGATGAAGAAATCTATTTTAAGTGTCTTCTTCATGCATCTTTTTATGATTGATTTAATTTCAGGACTGATTTTAAACTAAGTGGATTTGCTCATTAACTATACTGCAGGTCTGAACACCAAAATGTAACGGACAAAATATTATTCCTGTCATAAAGAGCTCCCTTCATATGAGATGCCCTGTCAATGGATTATTTTGTAAGTAATGCTTGCATATTCTCATTACTATAATTCTCATTTACAATTAAATAATAAGATAAATTCATACTTTAAAAATATATTACAAAGATCATTCTTACTGAAAATAGATAGAATGTAGATGCCTAACTCTCTTTGATTCCTCTGATACTTCTGGAAAGTTTCCTATGGTAAATAATCATAGATTCATAGAATATGCTGAGTTGGCAGGGACCCACGACTCCTGGCCCTGCACAGGAGCATCCCCAATAGTCAAACCATATGCCCGAGAGTAGCATTCAAATATTTGCTGAACTCTGACAGGTTTGATGCTATGACCACTTTTCTGGGGAGGCTGTTCCAGCACCCAACCAGCTTCTGAGTAAAGAACCATTTTCTAATATCCAACGTAAACTTCCCCTGACAAAGCTTCAGGTCATTCCCTCTGATTCTGTCACTGGTTACCACAGAGAAGAGATCAGAGCCTTCCCTTCCTCTTCACCTCACAAGGAAGTTGTAGACTGTGATGAGGTCTCCTCTCAGTCTCCCCTTCTCCAGGCTGAACAGACCAAGTGATCTCAGCTGCTCTTCATACAGCTTCCCCTCAAGGCCCTTCACCATCTTTGTTGCCCTCCTTTGGACGCTCCCTAACAGCTTAATATCTTTCCTATATCGTGCTGCCCAAAACTGCCACAATATTCAAGGTGAGGCCACAACAGTGCAGAACAGAGCAGGACAATCACCTCCCTCAATCGGCTGGTGATGCTTTCTCTGATAACCCCCTGGACATGGTTGGCCCTCCTGGCTGCCAGGGCATTGCTGACTCATATTCAATTTGCAGTTGACCAGGATGCCTAGGTCCCTTTCCATTCCACTGCTTTCCAGCATCTCATTCCCCAGTTTTTACCTATGTCTAGGGTTGCTTCATCTCAAGTGCAGAATCTGGCACTTCTCCTTGTTGAACTTTATATGGTTGGTGATTGCCCAGTACTCTAATTTATCAAGGTCTCTCTGCAGGGCCTCCCTGCCCTCCAGGGAGTCAACAGCTGCTCTAAGTTTTTTGTCATCTGCAAACTTGCTTAGTAACTCTTCCAGTCCTTTGTCCAAGTAATTTCTGAAGCCTATTATGGAGCCCCTTGGAATCCCACTAGTGACAGATTGCAAGGTACCAACAAAGAGAAGAAAAAAAAATCGCCAAAAAACCCAAGCAAACCCCCAAAAGAATACAAAGTAAGCTCTTAATAAATATGTATATCTGGGGAAAATTTTATATTGCATAAAGGACATTTATATGAAGCAAAAATCATGCATAAAACTGCATTGCAATAGCTGTAAAACACCGCTCTAGTAAAGTGTTTCATTTTTGGACAGATGGAAGGGCTGAAAACATTGATCATCTATCTAGAAACCAAATATGTACATCTACTTTCTCTTTATAACTTAATTCTATTCAGTATATATGTTGTAGTGATCTATCCAGGGTGAAATTGTCCTTCCACATCTCACTATATTCTGATAATGACTAGAATGAGTTTGATATATTGAAACACACTTGCTTTGGTTGTGTTTTTCGTTCATTACTGAAGCTGAGAATATTGAAGTTGCAAATAGGGTACAGTATCTTATTAGAAAAATAAGTGGTTCCAGGTCTCAACCAAAAGACTGGCACCTGACATTGTAATAAACTTATATAGTATCCTATGTTGAAATAATAATTCTACAGACTTGGTGCAGAATAAAAAAGAAAGCCATTACATTCACATTTTATAATTATATTTGGAAGATGCCCCAGGACACAAAAACTAAGCAGTGAACTATTCATCTTACTTATAAAAGTCACTGTGCTGAAATGGAAGCTAACAAACTCAAGAAAGGCTGACAAAAATGACAAAATATGAACTCCAAGTTACGAATAAAATGACTATAACCCAGCAAGAAAGATCCATTTCCTACCAGTGGGAAGATTCATGATGCATCTCTCTACGCCAGCTTCCCCCCTGTGGTTGTGCTGCAACAGAAAGTAAAAGAAAAGCACTTCTACCAAGGGCTTTCACAAGTCTTTATACAAGCAACAATTTAGGGTATACTGATAGCTTTCCCTTTTAAAGGTATTCTGTTTGCTGTAGAGATGAGACTTCTGCAAAACATGGAGAGGTAGCACATCATGGATATACAGTATTCCTCAACACTCCTGCACAGTGAGGACAGTATAAATCAGGTACGGTTATGTCTGCATAGCTCTGACACTTCACTTGAGGATCTTTAAATAAGCACAGGACACAAAAAGAAATATTTGTTCCTCATATGTCTGTATTTTAAGGCATGAAGGGCTGGGAAAGATATATTAAGGAAGAGCAAGAGTCTCCTTAATTAAGGCTTCTATGTGGATTTCCATTATAAGATAAAATTTGGTGCCTATCTCCAGTTCTAAATTCCAGATTCACAAATCACATTGGCCTCAAGATTTGTAGTCTAGGTCACAGATGAGGTAGGATTTTTCTACCAAATTTGCAGTAAATCAGGCAAGGAGTTCATGAATTATGAAACTATGAAATAGAGTTGTTCACCACAGTTCAAAGTCTCAACTTTTTTATCACTTCATAGCCAAAAGAAGTAAATAATAATAACTGCAACCTGGAAAAAAAAGATGACAGATAAGATTTCATTTATCAGACTTTTGTGGTTGAGGTCTGTGGCACAGCACAAAAATTGCTTGATAGCCATCACATCAGACACATTATTAACATTTATATAGAAATGCTGATATAAGTTGTTCAACCCATGGGAGAAACATGTGTAGCAGATATTTGTTCCTTGAATCTGGTTTCATTCAGGCAAGGATAAGTCTCATCAATTTTATGTGTCCACAAAAGGTAGCCACATGCATCTACACATACATTCCCATCCTAAAGCCTTCCTGTATTTGGAAAATAGTGCTTTTATAGGAAAAAATGGAGTTGAGGGAAAGACAAATATTTAGCAACCATCCTAAGCCCTAAATCTCAAAAGGTGAATTAATACTCATATCTCCAAACTTCCACAGGTGAATCTATCAATATAGATTCAAAATCTGTTTTCTTTAATATTTAATATGTGAAAAATATATTGTACAAAGTATAAATATAGCAAAGGGGCTATTTTTTTTTTCTTTAGTTCTATTCGCTTAGAGCATAATCTTGCATTTTTCCCATACGTTGTTGTGAAGTAATGATCAGACCAAAACATTTGCAAGGATCCTCCTTTAAAGCATGTTCGCATCTTGATTTTAGCTAAAGTAGCTGGTATTTTTGAGAGAATTAAGTTTACTTATTTTTAGGATACAACAATAGCATGACAACAAAAAGAAGAGTCATAAGGATTGACATAAAAATGTGCCTGATACCACACCAGGTTTGTTTACACCACTCCCCAAAGATACAGCCAGGGCTATATCACCCAGGGCTGTACAGACAGAACAGACCAAGCTCTTTAGCTTACAAACCATCCAGGTTTTTTTTCTCTAAATGCTCTATGTCTACTTTTTTGCAGGACAGAGACAGCTGGTTAAAAAACAATGAAGAGCAGCCAGGAGTGACAGAACTGCCATACCTTCAGCTTGATGCAAGCTGAGGAAGAAAGATCAGCACCATGGAATTCTCTGCCCAGCAGAGGAGCTTCTCCACTTTCCCATTTCTATTCAGCGACAGTCCTTGTGTATGGCTAAGTGAATGGGCTCCTGGCCAGCCACCACAGAGGTGCCCAGTAATGTGCTTTTGTGTATTCTTTCAGTCAAGGACTATGTCTGTGCCAAACAGGAGATTGACCAACCACTGTGTCGGGAACAACAAATACCCTGTTCCTTATCCAACATCTCTTCTCTGCCCAAATGAATACTAAAGTTCAAACCAGAAGCCTTTGCATTTTCACACACACACCAGAGTGGATAAGCTCTTTTCTAGAGCTGGTTGAAAGAGTGCGGCAAAATGGTCTTTAACAAATGCAGCTTTTTTTCAAAAGCAGATGCGTTTTATAACGGAGAAAATATTTTGAAATTTTTCAGTTTTCAGCAAGCTCTTATTTGTCACTCTTTTTCATTTCTGTCCCGTGATGTCATGGAAAACATCCCTTCTATCCATCTCTAACATTTACACAAGGAAGTTTCCCCCCTCCTCCCTTCATTTTGGAAGCACTGACTGTGTTTAATGCCGGTTCTTGAAAATATTAGAGATGCCTTTCTAGGCTTTATTCAGGAGTGAACTATCTGTTGTACTAGGAAGCTTCCAACTTCTATAAGGAAAAAAAAAAAAAGTAGATTGCTTTAAGCTTTTTCAATAGAAAAATGAAGGGCACATTAAGGAATAAACAGCTGCTTTGACATCACAGTGATATATGAAAAGCAGGTAAAATTCAGCCTATTTTATTTTTCCTTCTGAGACATGTAGGTGGCTGAAACCAGCTTTTCTAAAGATGATTGAGAAATTTATTTGAAAGTAACCAATAAAGCAGTCCTTTATCAACAAAAAAAGGAAAATAACAAAAGAGTTTTTACAATTTCTTCAATGCTTGAACAAAATCCCTAACTATGACTTTTCCTCCCAAGGTTGTTCTGCAGATATTTTCTTGCACAACTTGCCTGGAGTTTGAAAAGGAACAAGTACAATAGCATTAAGCCTCAACATGGTGTGCTTTAATAACTGACTGGTGCATACCATGGATTTGTTGCATTAGATAACAGGATAAAAGCACAGTACCTTCCATTTTGGCCACCTAAGAAGCATGCAGACAACTTAATAGTACACATCCTTAGGAATCTAATTACTGCTACAGTGGGATAATTTTTTATTTTAAAAAAAATACTAAAAAAAAAAACCCAAAAATGTAATTTTCTTCTTTTAAGCTTTTTTAGAAACATTCTTGTTTGCTTTTTTTTTTTCTGAGTGCCTTTTCACTCCAAAAAGTATCAGCAAAGTGATAGCAAGAAAATACTTCCTCCTCTCTTGTTCTAAATACACATTTGATAATTAACTAAAATTTCCTAAAAATGTTATTCTCTTTTCTTATTTCTGTGGAGGCAGTAGCCTTTTTAACAAGTTACTGGCCTCAGCAATAAGTTTTAATTTATTTTCCTTTGTAAAAATGAGACTAAATTTTTATTGCTAAGGCACTTCTGGTATTAAAAAAACAAAAACACCCCATAAAACAAAAACCAAAAGAAAGCCTTAGAAGTAGCTGAAAACTCAATTGAAGTAACAATAGAGCACTCTAAAAGATTGTCATTTTCCCTACCCTATATAAAACTCCGCCTTCTCCTGAGCACCTATTTAGTTTTCTAGCACATTAAAGTCCTCATCCCACTGATATTTTTTGTGTCTTGAGCTTTGTAAGGGAATGCTGGGGAACAAGAGTGGGCAGGAGAAGCAGCAGCCCTGCAGGTATCCTGGTGGATCCTTTTAGATGGAATACCTCTGGCTTCAGAAGTGATTCACTTGCTTGTGTGGTCTCATTGCTTTTAATTTCTCCTCAAAATTACTCTGCAATGGTCATGGGAATTTCTCAGACCAGTGAGATATCAGGGTACAGTACTGAGAGGAAGTTTGGTTCACCTGCCTACAAGGAAGGCCCAGTCCAACTTTAGCTTTACGAAGACAATCGTCTTACCTAGACAATAATAACTACTTCTAATAGCTCTTTAAGAAGCATACACCTGTCAAATCTTACTAGCACTGCAGACAGGAGAGCAAGAAACCCAAAACCAAACAGCTGTGAAGGTTTTACATTGCCACAACACCTACCTGAAAAGCTATGTGCACATTTTTTCCTATGTATGCTGTGCAAGCTTGCTTACTGAGTTGAATAGGTACATGATGTTAAACTCAGGTTTTAAGAATTTGACAGATTAAGATCTCAGTTTAGACAGACAACACTCTAGCTAGTTTTCCCAGCCTTTTACAGTAGCATTAGCCACAGTCCCTCAGCTCTTGTGACAGATTACCACACCCATAATTCTTTTCATTAATTCTAACTGATTTGCCACCAGCCCAGTGACAGGCTTGTCATAGATTTCTGACAGCACCAACATCTAAATGATTTCTGAATCAAACAGGGGAGGAAATATAATTGCTGTTACCTTAGCAGATAGCAACAATCCTTCTTTGTCTGAGGAGGAAGAGCAAAAAACACAAGACAGCAACTTTAAAAAAAAAACAACTAAAAAAGCCCTCCCCCCCCCACACACAAACCCTCCCCCCAACGACCATAATAAACAAACAGAAAAAATACACCCAAACAAACAAGAAAAGACAAGGAAGAGAGGTTGCTGACACATTTGAATCAGGAAAAGGAAAAGACATTCTTTCTCTGAAAACTGTGCATTTTTCATACTGATTTTAAAAATATGAAAAAAAAATATGTTAATTTGAAAAGGATAATCCCCTTGTTTATTCCTTGTATTACATGATGCATATGCATGGCAAGGAAATAAATTATTATCCTTCCTTAGGGGTCTTTATTTTTTCTTTCTCCTTAAATAAATAAATAAAGCCCCAACAACAGAGAAAAGATTCAACAGAGGGAAATATTCAGAAAATAGCACTATGAGAAGAAAGCAGGGTTAACCATCATATCACATTGGCCTTTCCATCTATGTAAGGTTATACCACCTTGGCAAGGCTTGCACAGATTTAATCCTAAAAATTTATGCTTTTGGTCAGAGTAAGTTAAATTAGTATCAAGTCTAGATCTCAGCCTCACAATAAAAGCTGTTCCTTCAAAGCCTATTGTGCTGCAAATTCACTCAAACAGTTCTCCCCTAGAAAACAAACAAACAAACAAATAAAATACCAATATTTTGATAAATCTTTACATATTCTACATACATGTATAGATACATGAATGCATACATTTTAGAGGAATTAAAATGTATTTGAAATGAGGCAGGAAAGGGAAGGGGAAAAATAAGTTTCCCACTTCAAAAAATCTGCAATAAACTCATGTTCATTTCTGTGGTGTGCACTTTATCAGCTACATTTCTGAAGGTTTTGAAAAATGTGACTGAGAGTTTTTAACAGTGCAGTGTTTGCAGTTAATCATCAGCAACTTAAAAAGACATTGACATCTGTTGTCTACAGAGAAAAAGAAAAATGTAGGGGGAGAGTGGGCAGGGGGGCTCGAAAATTAAATCCATTTGAATCCTCCTCAGTGTTACAGAGTCAATAGCAGGAAATTTGCTCTCAGAAAAATGTGGGGTTGTGACCCTCTGTGTTTCAAGACATCCTAATTTAGCTTGATCCTTCATGCTCTCTGCTCCTCCTACTTGTACCCTAGAGGCAGGTTTTTTCCTACTGAGAAAGAGATTAAGGGGAAAAGTGCTGAAAGAGGGAGGTAGAGAAAGAAAATAAGACAGGAATAAACTGGAACTGAAGTCCTAAAATCTAAAAGATTATTAAAATTCAATCACTCTGCAGCAAAACTTATTTTTATGCAGACACCAACGACTTCTTTGAACTGATGTTGAAAGGTAACATGAAAATTTTTTATTAGAGTTTGAGACCATTTTCTGAGGACACCAGAGAGCTGTTTTTGACATATACAAGTAGCGCTCAGACACTATATAATGAGTATACATCTACCAAGATACTTTTCTTCATCTCAGTTTGGACCATATGAGTGAATCAACTTCCCAATTAAGTGGTAAACTGTGCAGGCTATGAGACAGCTGATGAATGGTATCTTCCTAGCAATTAGTGAAGAAAAACAAAGCTCATATAGAAGACACTAAAAAAAAAATAAAAATTAATCAGTTGTTAATACAGCTCCAAATCCATTAACTATTGTTCTGTTGCTTATCCAAGTAGTGTATTTATGGTTAAAAGTAGCTGACTTTCCAAGCAAAACATATCATTACGTGGCTGAGTAAAAGCTCTCCAGGCCATAGAGATAAACCTGGGCAGCCCCCTCCCTGCAAAAAGCAAAGCCAGGAGGGATATGGAAAGGAGGTGAGTGCAACCTCGGTTCTGCTTTCTCTCCCCGGTCATTTACCACTCAGAGCAGCTCTCAAGTCACCTCCCCTGCATGGTCCATGGGCACTCAGAGGAAACAGAGGTTCACTAGCATTTCAAGTGTCTCCTCGAGGCCAGGCTGGAGATAAGGTCCCACTCTTCACTCCCAGAAGCACACTAATAAATAAGGATTTCCATGCAGAGTGCCCAGCTCTTTCTCATCTGACTGTGCCTGGGATCCATGCCTGGTCCAGCATATGTTCCTGTCTCTGTCCTTTCAGTTCTATCCTAAGGAATGATCCGGGTAGACTGGACAGCTCATGTCCCTCCTAAGCACTGTGTCATGTCCCAGTGCAAAGGCAGGCTCCTGCTGGCCCACGTGATCCACAAAGGCAGCGAGGTCTCAGGACTCCAGCAGGTTTTGTCCACTGCCAGGTTCAGATGCGCATGGAACATTGACTTCCCCAGCACTGCTGGTGTACACTAGCACATTACCAGAGGAGATAAAAGGGCTGGAATAACCCATCTGAGTCCAGGTCTCTAAGATCTGATCACAATTAATCTGTGAAATGACCTGAAACGCCATTAAATTCAGCTGTTGTCCTTCCATAGATGCTAAGGATCTTTGCTTCAGGTTCATAAACAGCACCTTCATTGCATTGAAGTTACTTGACACATAACAATATCCCTCTCAGAAAGCATTCTAGAACTGGGCACTTAAACTAGTGATTAAACACTGATATCAATGTGTTTAGAGATCATCTTCCCAAGCTAATTGTATGTCAGATTGATAAATTACAAAATACAGTGCCCTTAACTGACAGCTTTTCTATCTAGTCAGAGAAAAAATCAAATGAGGAGAGTTTATATATACCACAAACAGATCTTTACATAAAATATTCTAATTTGGTGAACTATGGTCAATTCCAGTAATAACTTTTCAGTTTGACAAATAAATAAAAAATATTGGGAATATGCATTCTGTACCAAACAAAAATTAGTTTTATCATGTCTAAAAAACCTGGATCAAATATATTTTTTTAGTTACATTTTGGCACATCTGATGTAAAGAATTGATTTAGACATTTAAAAATAAAACAACACATTTTTTCTGAATACTTTGAAATGGGATTTCTAATTTGTTCTTGGCAAAAACAGTTTGTCAAACCTACAATTCATTTCAGTCAGCCTATCAGCAAGTGAATAAAAAATTTGAAAGGTTCACTCAGCTGTAATAGTACTTAATCATAGTAGCCATATAATTAATAGTTACTGTATGTTCTTATTTTTACACAAAGAACTTACAACTGATTCTTATCTTACTGATATCCTTCATAAATATTCATCATGCATGTTCATAAATATTTGATTAGTATTAATTGTTTGTTTGTTTTAAACATAGATTTTCCCTTAGTTCTCATGACTTTAGAGGAAAGTATTTGCATGAGAAAAAAGTAGAAGAAAAGCTTTCAAAGCAGCAGAAGCAAAAATGAGTGACTAAGACAACACATTACATCCTAGATTTTGATGGAACAAACTCCTCTCTCCTTGTGGTAGCAGTTTTGGGGAGGATGAATATTTGCCCTGCATTGTGTTCTGCCCTTTGCAACATAATGGGGAGCTTACGGATATCTTGTCACAGCTACATCGTGTCCAATGAACTCAGGATGTCACAGGCACATAAATGATATCAGACTTTATTGTTCTAAAGAAACTGGGAGTAAGAGAAGGCTCCTTGTACCATCAGAATGAGTAGAATAGAAGATACAAAAGCTAGATTAAAGGATAAGAAAATAAGGCTTATTGCCAGTGAATCACTTGATTTCTTAGTGCTGCAGTTTATCTGCACAAATAAAAGCTAGCCTATGCTGAGTCCTGTGTTTGAAGAGGAACAGGGAAAGAGATAACTGTTCACTGAACAGAATAAAAAGACAGCCATTTTAGAAAGCTAGGTTTGGATCTGTTCCACTGCATGTTCAGAGCTAGTGATTCCCTATATATGGTTGTTTTCCTTTCCATGTGGGTTCAAATACTACCAGCCCAGGAAAAGGTGGACATGAATTTTGCTAGACACACTTTTGCAAAGTAGTGTGGTGCTTTTTAACATAGTTTACCATGACAGGAGATCAAAATGCTTTCCAGTTGCATTTCTGTTCACTTGTAGCAGGATTTTATGGACATTCGGGAAGATGCTGTAAAACTGGAGACAATTGTCAAGTATATGTGGATGACATATACAGCCTGTGTACAGATGTGTTACAGGTTCTCAGACAGCTCCCTACAACCCATGTTGCCCTACCGTCTGAGATCTGAGAAAGCTCATTGCACAGAGCACAGGCTGAGTAAATGGGCATGAAATTTCTGCAAGAATCAGTTTGGTATGAAAACACTTATTAGGTCCAGGCTGGCCTTATGAAAATCTCCTCAATTTTCATCACATTACATTCCTTGTTGTTCTTTTTCTACAGCAAGAGATTCCCCAGGTGTCCACTACCAGGAAAAATGGGGTCATTAAGATCTTTGACAACTATGTTAGCATAAGAATAATATGGAATGCACCTCCTTTGCATTTTTGGACTCAAGCCATCTATCAACCATTTTCAATTAAAAAGAAATATTCTCTTGCGGTATAATGATCATGTAACTTTTTACTGTGAGGCTTCCTACACCTTCCTTTCAATATCTAGCACCAGACATGCTCCTGAAATATCGAGGTAAAATTTAATATGGAGGTTGCAATAGAAATTATACTTTAGAACTAGTTTAGTATCTTTGCAGAAAGAAATTTGAGGTTTATTTAATCTGCTTATTGCATTTTTTTTAATTAAGTCAGAGAACAAATCAATTTCCCTGTTCCATGTGTCTTTCAAACTCATTCACACAACATACTTACACAAGTTATGTAAGATTTGGAAATTACTGGCAACAGACTAAACATGAATTTCCAATTCATTTCTATTGTTAAAAAATGAGTTAAGTTCTAGAGGACAGAAGCTACACCAGAATATCTAATAGATCAATTCATGTTGTATTTCTTCTATACCCTCAGTTATTATAGCTCCACTTGGAATGTTAGGCAGTTTGAGTCTCTCAAACCTAATATCTGTATTGGAGACAGAAAAAGCTCAGGCAAATGATATCTGTGAGGAGAAGAGAAATGTTATTTCTTTTTCAGTTTTGAAATGGACATTAGAGAAAGTAGTTGCCATGAGAGCTCTTGTATTCCATACAAAGAAAACTGTACTAGGATTCTAAAGTCAAATCCTTAGGAGTTAGAAAATGGCAGAATTACGTTCTTCCCTGAAAATATCTTTAATTATATAATAAGATATTTGGTCTTTTCCAATCAAACCTCTCCCTCATTCAGCCTGTAAGGTGAAAGGTGTTTACTAACTATGCAACTATTCTGTTTTTTATCCCAACTCATGTCTCCAGTGCACATTGCAAACACAAGATTGAATAAACAATATGAAGCTAATGAAAGACTTCATAGATGTCTGCACTTTAGTATTAAAAAAAAAAGTATTCACAGTTTTTATATTTTCCATGACACCCAATTTTAAAAGTGGCAAGTTGAAGTGTGATATTCAATGTCCTAATATTCTAGACTACTTGAACATTTACAACAGGTGGAAAGAGACAATATCATTGCAGTTGTCAATTATTCAAAGGTTTTTGCACTAGGAGGTTATACATCTAACATTTATAACCTTTTAAAGGAATCAGTATATTTACTTCTAAGACTGCTGCAGACTAAAAAAAAACAATTTCTCATTTGTTGCCCAATTGATTGTCTTCATGGGGAGCTTGTGTAAAGTAAATGTTAGTTTATCTTACATTCAGTCCCCTAATGTCTTCTGAATTATCAGTGGAGATATGGCAGAATGATATCAACAATCTGCATAACAATAAAAAAGCAAATATTTTGTTCACATCTAACAGATGAAACATGAGTCAGATCGCCTGGAGTGACATGAGTGAAAAATGTGATTAAAAACATAAAAGTGAAAGGGAAAGGGAACAGCAAGAGTAGGTTCTAGTTTACAGCTAATAAAGGGCATGAATATTGCTAGAGTTACTGCACTTCAGAAGGTCTGGTTTATGCCTCTGAGATTCCAACAGCAGTAAACTCAATATTGGATATACAGACACATGCATAAATATTTCCACCTCAAACTGCAAAGGCAAGAGAAAATTTTCATAATACCTGAGAGAAATTATATTTAAAACTTGGTATTTAAATACTTTTGTGCTTTTTTGCTTGTTTGGTTTTGTTTTTTTCTCATTTTTATAAATAGCAAAACAAGTTAAGGCTCCTCAAAATTCTGATCTGGTTTTTTGGAGAGCAGTGAGTTCAACCTTGCATGGAGCAATGATTTGATGCATTATAAAATTGCAGTCTTTCTTGAGAATGTAAACACATGTTTGAATTTCCAAATGAACAGAATAACTCACAATGGGTCAATTTATGTGCTTGTCTAATTGCAAATATCAAGATTAGCTGATGTTCTTCTGTCAATATTCCCATTTTACATAGAAATATACTACATATGTCTCTGCCTTTTCCTCTGAATCTCCCAAAATCTCTTAATTTTCATTTCTACTCAGAAAAAGGGAACAAAATTCTCTTTCTTCTCCTGCTGGTGAAGAGTTAGCAATATCTGTCTTAGTTTAAAGCAGAGTCCAGGCTGCAGGAATGCATTCAAGTAAACACCAGTACAATGACCCCCAGATGACCATGGAGACAGAGGGAAGTGCTGTGCAGCACAGTGTATACAAAGCAAGATGTTTTGCTTAGATATCTTAATAGGAGGCCAGAGATCCTCACAGACAGCTTGAAAATTGCGTTCTGTATCACAAATATTACTTCTCCCTGAAAGGAAAATACATCAATTTTATGCAGCTGGAAAAGGAGTTAAGTAAACCCAGGAATCTAGTGAAAAAATATTAGGTTTAGGTTCTCCTTTTCTATTCCCTCTTTCCTCTCCATTACTAAACGGTTTTTTTTGGTATAGCCCATAATAATATGAGTTTCTCAAATGGTCATTAAATGCAATTAAGCATATTTAAATCTGTAAGAATTCATTATTGTTACTGATCTGATGAATCTGCTAAAATTAGTGTAACACTGTGGTTTGCTCTGAAAACATTTTATTGATTGGATGTTTATTTTGCCATTTAGGTACAAAACCCCACCACAGTCAATATTCCAGTCTCAATGAGGACAGTCTGTAGACTCATTGCCTTGCCAAGGAAGAGAAATATGAGTTAAATGTTCTGTGCTGGGGGCCATTTAAACAACAGCGAGGAATTGCAATTTCTATTTTTATGAAGAAATGCTAGTATTTCCCTAAAATAGGGTAAAAATTGTCCTTGGGAAGGCACAGCTAAATATACTGTCATAATATTCTTAAATAAGACAAAATAACATTTTATCAAATAGTCTTAGATCTACTTAAATGCAAGGGAAATACACATTTTAAAAAAAAAAAAAAAAAAAGAGAGAAAGAAAAAAAAGACCCTCAGTATTCTGATAGGTCTTACCACTCCACTGAGATGTGAACCGGAATTGAGTTGCAGCAATCTAAGAGGCTACTGCTTGTCAGCTGGGCACTGGTGATTCTTCATGGGTAGGCTTTCACTCTGCTCAAAGTTTGAGATTAAATTTGTTTGTTTACACAGATGCAAAAGCAATTTTGTGGACACCTTGTCTAATTGCCACAACCTAACTGCTTATACAAGTCATTTGGCCTGGTCTACACTTTGTCTGAAAAATAAAATGTTTTGGTTAAAGGTAGATAACTTTTTGAACAAAGCATTTTTTAATCTTTTAAAACTTCAGGATTATATATGTGGCAACAGCAAAATACAGAAGTTTTATTGCTATGAGGAGTTATTTTCTTTCTTAAACGATCTACAACTGCAGTTGTTCAATCAAAAATCTGGGCCATTCTCTGCCAATCCAGTATATTACTACACACAAATGTTTCTCAAATTGTGCTTATTAAAAAAAAAAAAAAACAAACCCAGAAAAAAAAGCATTCTTCAGGGATTCCCCTCTCCCCTTCTTATGAAGTGTAATAAACAATACAGACAGGGGAACATGTTAAAGTGCCCCCCACCCTTGCTGTTTCTCAGGAGAGCACAGTAAGTCAGAAAATATATGGACACCAGGTACCCACAAAAGCCACTCTCTCACTCCCCTCTGTAACTGGATAGAAGAGAGAAAATATAATGAAGGGTTCATGGGTTAAGATAAAGATCAGGACATCCCTTACTGATCACTGTAATGGAGAAAACGGACTCCAAGGAAGGATATTAATGAAATTGATTACCAACAGAATCAGAGCTTGAGAATGAGAATTAAAATAAATCTTAAAGACACCTTTCCCTCACCCTCTTTCCAAGTTCTACCTCCTCTCCCTCCAGTGGCCCAGGGAGATGGGAATGGGGTTTACAGTCAGTTGTTTCTGACTCTGTTCAGACAGAGGAGTCCTTCCCCTACTCCCTGTTGTGTCCCTCCCACATGAGACAGTCCTTCAGAAACTGCTCCAGTGTGAATCCATCCCACAGGCAACAGTCCTTCAGACAATGCAGACACACGGGTCACTTTTCCATAGGGTGCAGTCCTTCAGGCACAGGCTGCTCCAGCATAGGTCTCCCACAGCACACAAATTCCTGCCAGGAAAGCCTGTTTCAGCATAATTCCTCTCCCTATGGTTCAGCAGGTCTCTGACAGGACCCTTCTCCAACACTGGCCTGTACCGCTGTGGTTCTCCAATGGCTGCAGGGGCACAGCTCTGGCACCTGGAGGCACCAGTCCTCCACTGACCTTGGTGTCTTCATTGTTCACGTGTTCTCATTCTGCTCTTTTCTGGCTGCAATATTCATCTGCACAATGTTGTTTTTTAATTCCTTCTTAAATATGTTATCATGATGCCTTAAGGGGTATGCTTAATATTTTAGAGAATTCACTTTTGCTAGGTAGCTGGATAACTTGGAATATTAAGGGCCAGAAGAGCCCGTGTTCCTGTGTGTTTGCGTTCTTGTGTGTAGAAAAATGGGGTACAAGTCAAAATATACAGTTAGGCTTCCAGGCCTACTAGGGGCTGGGTTTAAGCAATAAGGAACAATTCTATTCGATGTTGGGGTAACATAGAAGTAAGAGGGACTTTAATTAGATAGTATGGGGGAGGGGTGCTCAGAATGTTATAAAAATGGGAAGATTGTTATGATTATTCTCTTTGGATCATCGGCCTTTGACCAGTAAAGCTGCTTCTCCCCTTCACTCTGTGTTTTTCAACTTCTTTTATCTGAAGCCCTTACGGCATCAATCACAAATGGGTTACTATTACTCCCGATTGGCTCAGCCTTGGCCAGTGGCAGGTCTGTCTTGGAGACGACATTGGCTCTGCCGGACATGGGGAAGCTTCTATCAGCTTCTCACAGAAGCCACCCCTGTAGCCCTCCTGCTACTAAAATGTGGCCACAGATACCCAATGCATTACCATCATTTTTCATCCTCCATTGAACAGCTGACATGACCTTTAGTGCAGGTTTTAAAGCTAAGTTGCCTAATCATTACGTTGACAAACTTGTCAAAACCCTGTAGAACTATGCCAATTTGTCAAAAATGCTTACAGGTGCCACAATACATGTCAGCACTCAACTGACTCCTGTCAACCATTGCTAAAATGACAAGAAACCCTTCTGGGGACAAAAAGCAGCAGAAGGAAAGGATAGAATCCCACTCATTTTGTTCACACTGCTCTTCCACACTAATGAGGGTCTTTTACTGGAATTTGCTACATTATTCTTTAATGAAATGAGTAATTAAGCAAGCCCATTGGATAAGGACCTGGGGGTGCTGGTCCACAGCCAGCTGAACATGAGCCAGCAGTGTGCCTAGGTGGATGAGAAGGCCTGTGGCATCCTGGCCTGTATCAGAAATAGTGTGGCCAGCTAAAGCAGTGACTAGATCAGTGATCAGCCCTGGTGAGGCTGCACCTCCAGTCCTGTGCTCAGTTTTGAGCCCCTCACTAGAAGAAAGATTTTGACATGCTGGAGCTTCTCAAGAGGAGGGCAACAAAAGGCTGATGGAGGGTCTGGAGGGAATGGTCTCAAGCTGTGACAGGAGAGGTTCAGACTGAATATTAGGAAAAATTTCCTCACTGAAAGGGTGGTCAGGCATTGGAACACCTGTCCAGGGAAGTGGTAGAACCACTATACCTGCAAGTATTCAAAAAACGTGTGAAAGTGGCACTCAGGGATATTATTTAGTTATGAACACAGTAGTGCTAGTCAGATTCAATTATCTTAGTGGTCTTTTCCAGCCTAGAGAATTCTGTCAAAAAACATTAACATTTCATGATTTTTTAACTGTTTGCTACAGGAGCTTCCTGAGAAACATCTTTAAAACAAAAATAATAATAAAAAAACCCAAACCAACCAAAATAAACCTTTATGGTTAGATAAAAACTTAAAAAGTACTAATATGCTCAGAATTTTTTTTAAAAAACTTTTTTCCCATTTTGTAGTAATATTCTACAGTGAAGTTTCTACAAACTGTAAAGTGTTTCCCTCTCCTCTCATTCATTTACTCAATAGAGTTGTTTCCCTCCATTTAAACCATCCATAAAGAATGTAGAAAAATAAACAGTAACTGGAGGAGAAAGAGCAGATGCAAACAAAACAGTTTATATTGGACAGCAGGTAGCAGTAGTAATTCTCCTTGCCTATTTAGACAGCCCTGAACTGCTATCTAACTAAACATTCCTGCTTTCTTTCTCCATAAAACCTTTCCAATAAATGACAGAGTGTGCTTTACAGACCAATCTGGTGACAGCAGAATTTATAATGCCACTGGCAGAAGAAAGTGACTAAATAAATTTTCCCAGAAATTTTATATTAAATAAAACCCAGAAATTGTTGTGTATTAACCTCTTTTTTTTCTTCCCATAACCTTTTCTCCAGAAGGTGGCTTGTTCCTCTCCATCTTATTCAGCTCACTAGAACACCTAGCAGGGATGAGGGCTCCACTGGGCTTGATATACAATGAACATGAGCAGCAAAATATAGTCAGAGACTTAAGACATAGAAACTAATTATATAGCAGGGACAAGAAGAGATAGGGAACACGGCAGGGAACATGCAGTTAGCCAAATTTTTCTTGGCATGCTGTTCCTTTCCATCTTTTACAATAGCAAAAAAACTAAAAAAAAAAAAATAAATCAGCATATCGTTAGCATTTTTCACCCACAGGTCTCAAGGAGCTTTACAAACATCATTGCTATTCCTAGCTCTTGTATGTTGGTACCAGAAAGTACGTGACTTGTTTGAGGACTCAGAGTAACATGATGGCAGATTCAGGAACATTTTATATTACATCGAGTCTCTCTCATATTGCTTTCCTTTCTTTATATTTTGGTGGTTGAAGTTTTTTTAATAAGTATTAAACTATTATTTTAACCTCCTCTCACTCAGTTGTCATCTTCACTTTGAGGAGCAGACCAAAGGACAGTAGATCCTATCCCCTGTTCTACTGCATAAAGGGACTCTGGAAGGAGAATAAGCACACAAAGACTTGCTTTCCACATGGCAGTGTTATAGTTGTTTGGGGGCCTGGCTGCACTTCTCTCCTTTTGAGAAAAAGAGCTTGCTTATGTCCTAAATTTCCTTGTGAGGGCCCAATAGTACTGTTGCATCAAGTTCATAGATCAGAATAGTAACTTCACGTGGGAAGGATAAGAAAATTGCATCTGGAAAGCCTACCAGCTGTACACACTTCTGGTTCTGACCTGCAAGCTGTTTAACGTCATACCTAAACAGAGATGCAAGTGCTCTGTAAAACACTTCCTGTCTTATTCACTTCAGTATAGGACTTCAAATAGAAAAATTAAGTCAACTGGGTTTGTAGGGAGATGAATTAAAGCTCCAGTTCATTGAGAGAAAATAGATTGGCTCTGGATATTTGCAAAAGGAAGCTTAAGAAGGAATCTTGGTCTAGTGTCTCCCCAACCTTTGAAACACTTGTAGCAGAGTTTTGATTGATTTATATCTATCTATCCCGTGAAAAATGAGTGCTGAAGCAGGAATCTTGTATACACTTGGTGCCCTGAGAATTTACCTCTTTGATCATGCAAAGGCATAGGAAGACAGGGAACAAGTCATTCTTTTTAAGTATCAGAGCTCAGCATTAACAGAAACACTAACATCTGCAACAGTGTTGTGCACACAGGAAATGACAAATGCTGACAGTTCAACTAATGACATCAAGAGTGAGGAGCTAAATGATGCTCCCGTCAGCTTAAGGGTAGGCATGACAGTCATTAAAAATGAAAAATTACTACATTAATACATTGTGTCCTCACAAGACTTGCCTTTGTCCCTTCTGAGATTTACAAAACCTACTGAAACAGCTAGGAGTGGAAGCCACACAATGATGAGTGGTATCCTGATGGGTTCAGTCATAAGTGAGAAGTGATGAATGATTAAAAACCTATCTGCGACTGTTTTCCTGGAAAGCCTTCAATTTCGTTTTCACAGTGCTGTTCTTGTACTAGAAAGGAGGAAAGAAGGCTTCTAGGACTTCCCCAGCTATGGTCATCCACACTGTATTCTTGTACGACTTTTGGGATGAGCTGCCAAGTCAAACACTCTGTGCTGCCACATATGCATGATGCACCAAGCAGTGCAAAAAAAAGTACCACTATGCTGGAAGATGTATTAGAGGCTGTTTCATCCACAATCATGGTGCTCTGAGGCATACTCTGAAGAGAAAGAGAGGCATTCCCAGTAGTGTTTTCAAAAGCAGTAGGTGACTTAAAAAGCTCAGACTTGCTTTCAGAAATTAATGGGACAGCTAAATTCCTACTCTAACCTCAGGTTTAACTTGATACCCTTCTCTTAGCTTGATACCCTTCTCTTAGCTTGATACCCTTCATTCTTTTCAGCCTGTCTTATATATCTTCCTTTTAATTAGGACATATTACAGTCAACAGTGTGCATCTTTATGGCTTCTAGTAGGTGTGCTACTCCAGTCATATCTAGTCTGGACATTCTTTACTGATACTATCCATGTCATTACAAGAAATCTGCAAAATCGGACAAACTAAGGGCCACAGTTTCCTAGAGGTTTCCCATCAATAAACCAGATCTTTTCCAACACAAATTTTGGGAGGAATTAAGCAGTGAAGAAAGAGAGCAACGGAAATCAGTGGAGTGATCTGAGAAACACTGTCAATACTGCTATCAAAAGTAAACTTCTAATGTTAGATTACTTGGAGTTGCCCAATACAATATTTGTGATTTTCAGTCACAATGTGTGTGGTTTGTACGGCAGATCACTACATTCCTATAGCAAACCCACAACATCCAGTATTTTGAATGGTTGCACTGACTCCTTGGAGTAAAGAAGCAACAAGTTCCAAAATTTCACGCTGATTCTTCTTGCATGCACATCTTTCATCTCAGTAGTCTGAACTCTCAGATGTGTTAGTGTGGGTCATTCTCAATCCTTTTATTTATAGCTTTCTACTTTGCCTAAAAAAGAGTTATATAAACATTAGGTCAGTGAAATATAGCACCATACTTTACCGTTATTGCCTCTGGAGAGCATTATTAAAATTTTAGCCCTTGCTTTGAGGAAGTTTAAAGGCTTATGTCAAACACAACAGCTAATAGGACAGACTGAGAAAACTATAGTTCAGAGTACTCATGGGGCTGATGATTGGAGCACTTTTCTCTGCTCCAGATGTTTTTGAGATACAGTTTTGTGATGCAAGTAGAGTCAAATGTAGTTTATAGTAGAACTAGGGAAACATATAGTTGTAGCTGGGGAAAGAAAAGAAAGCAGATGCATGTATGTTCCATATTATCAAGTCTTCTGATCCCTCAGAAGCAAATCTCTATGTTACTGTGAAATCATACTAATGGAAACATTTAGATAGATATTTTAGGAGTTAAATTTTTCATGTCTCAAAGTTGGTCAGGAAACGAACAAGGATTCTGAGAATCTAAACCTGTGAAATTAGGCACTGATAAGTAAGTTTTGGAGAGTATGTGGTGCCAAAGTGCTTTTATGATCTAACCTTATTTCTTCTATAGTGTCATCGATTTACCTAGACCTACCCCTGAGTGAAAGTACTACTCTGGGTAAGATTATTATAATTTGACCTTTAAAGACAATTTCAGAACATCCTAGTTAATTTAATTTTATAAGTGACATTAACACCTATCACATATTACAGATGCTCTTAGAAAATATTAAAATGAAGAGTGGATGTGTAAAAAGCGCTAACAGAGCACCTAATGTGCCTATAAAAGGTAACTACATCACAAAAATATCTTCAGTCGTATTAACATTGGTAAAGAAAAAACAGTGCTACAAAGTACCTTTCTTCTAATGCTTCTTAAACTTGTGAGGGAAGGCCTAGGGGCAAATCAACTGAAGGTTCAGCACCATGGCAGTCCTCATAAACCAGAAAATCAAACGTGTTCCAGAAACCAGTGTCTTCCTGTGCCAGTCTCTAGCAAAGTTCAGATTTGCACAAATGGTCAGCAGATGCCTCCCTTTCATGTTAGTTTTAATAAACCTAAATCAAAATACAAAATATTAATCACTTTACAGAAGAGTCTAAAATGAATGAAAGAATTCCTCCTGTAATATGAGATCTGGCTTCTAAACCTACTCAAAGCTCACATGAAAAAGGTAAGGAACTAGGATGGCAGATAACAAAAGTCTTAGGCAATCAAGCTTTCAGTAGTGTAATATAAAACTCCCAATTTTGGAACCTCAACAAGCAGCATTTTCAATGCAATAGTGCAAGTCCTAGATTTTTAAAAGGTATTATTTTCATTTGCAGTTTCTAAGTTCAGCTGGGTTCAGAGAGGGGCTAGGTTTAACTCTTGCTGTCTGCTTATCATGTTTCAGTACTTCATAATTAGAACCTATACATGCTTCCTGCCAAATTTTTGCCTCGAGTTAGGAGTTCCCCATGTTTTACCATATTGGAAAATGCTAGTATTAATACGCTGTACATATTTACTTGAAATTAGAAATGTTTTGGGGTTTTTTTACAATAGGGGTAAAACTAGAAAGACAAACAAACATTTCCAGACAAAAATCTAATCAAAAAAGTTTATAGATGCTAAATCAAAAGAGAAATAAAACATGTCTTCACTTGAGCTCTTCAAATGCATTTTAAGACCATGGTCTATTACAAATAATACACAAAATTAGAAAACTCTAACCCTTTCCTCCCAAGGTACAGCTAGTATAAAATCTTTTTCATTAGCATTAAATATTGTTGCAGTACCAAATATTTTCCAGAATTAATAGCGAATAACTTTTCATTTGGTGTCTGCTTTGTCAGATATTTCCTGACATAAGACAAACCAAAGTACCTTCATGTTTATTCAGAATTTGGGTCCTCTTCAAAAGTTCACCTGAACAAATGCAAATACATTTCCTCAGTATACCACTGGACAGATGTGAGATCCTGTTGATGTGTTAGCCCATAGCAGATGGGTTTTCGCTTCTGTTGTTTCTTCCACCTCCTATTCATCATCAACCATGAATTACACTAAATTAAGCTCAACCTGAATACGTGGATATGCAACCTTGTACAAACAAGCTGTATGCAGATGGAAAATTATTGCTTTTGCCCACAGCCATTCTGGTTTATCACATCCTTTTATAATAACACTTACCACCTTTAACCAGGTATTCTGGTATTATTCTCTTTCATTGTAAGTTTCCGATTCATCTTGCTTTGTAGCCAAGGTCATTATCTTTTCCTTCTTGGCAGACTGCACTGTACTCAGAAGAGTCTGACAGTCTTGCATATGCTTGCTGGGTTTTTGCTCCCTCTAAATAATCACTGACTTTTCAATTGTCCGTGTATTTCCTGCTTTTGTTTGTCTACACAGTTCTTGGAAGAGAGTAGGCATCCTTTAAATTGAGTTAGTCTCATCAGATTTGCATCAGGCACCATCTACTAACCCTTTGACCACCATTATATACTACCTGCTACAGATTTAAGAAATGTATCTTTACTTCTTTGCCTGGAAGAAGATCCATTTGTATTTCAGGAGGTGTGAGGTAAATGCTGCCTTACCTGTCTCTTGATTCTACCCTGTCAGGGACTGATTATTTCATCCTTATGAAAGAAGACTCTGTGGGAGTTTGTGCTGCTTAAGCACAGCAGGAAGAGATCTATAAAGACATAATGGCAAAGAAGAATATTTGTCCTTTGCATTATCAATCCCACTGAGTGATAAAGGCAGGTAGATCCTTCTTCCTCAGGGATAAGAAGGCAGCATGGGAAAAGATGACCATTTTCTCCTTTTGCTCATAGTTATCCTTTCACCCTATAGGTCTCCTACCTACTGAGATTTTTATCTTCCCTCACATTCAAAATTTGGCCTGTCTAAGTATTGTTTCCACAAAATCTACATTTAGAAAAGCATACATGAGACAACTAAGCTTGCAAAATACAAAGTGAGGGTTCCACAGAGGGAGATTGTGGGGTTTTTTTACCAAAATTAACTTTCCTTAAGAAAATATATTCTTCTTTATAGTTTAGTTGAATGCATGCTTCTTAGCAGGACTGCAATAAATCCTAATAAGGAGCATTTTAAACTTTGGGAATAGGAAATATTGCAGCAATACTAAACAGCCTTCAAAAAACATCATGCAATTTTAGGAAAAAAGAAATTACAGGAAATAGAATAGAACTCACAAAACCGATTGGAAATAATAATAATTAAAAAAAAAGCCAACCAAAAAAGTGGCCAAAAGAATGAAAAATTAGTAAAATATTCTCTCAGAAACTTTTGGAAATGCTGGCATTGACCAATCCAGAATTAAAATCTCCAGGCAGAATGAAATATCACCCAGAAGAAAAATAACCAGTTCAATTAATTACAAAAAAA